>JARPRH010007655.1:0-14017 GCA_031763665.1 Calameuta haemorrhoidalis
CGAGGAATATTTGTTGTATTACTGACAGGATCAACCAACAAGTGAGTCCTCTCATTTACTTCACCACTCTGTAGACAACGCAGATAAATTTATGAAATACCGTTACTACTTAATTAGCACGTAGTAGAATATAGATAAAATTGTCAGACATAATATAAATCAAAACAATATATTGGTATTTCTTTTTGATCTAAATTTTGTTTACCTGTGGTCCACTGTCTTCTTTGCAAAAACTGTAGCAACATCCCATGGCGGTACTATAGCAGCATCCCATACTGAGACCAAAGTAACAGGAAAATCTCAAAATAATGGATTATTAATTAATATACCGTCTTCATTATTTGTCATAAACAATCGCGTGAATCAGCTGCTGTTCCTAATACCGGCCATGAATCTTCCCCAAGGGTTGGCAACTCTCCTCCTGTGAAAAATGATACCCTCTCTCTACTGTCACTGCAAAAAGGAACTAAAAATCAATATGGCCGTATACAGCGGGCCATTCAAAAACTGTTGAGCCACTTACTTTTCATTAAGCTTCAAAATGTTTTCTTGCAAACGTTCTATTAATTAAAAAGAAATGAAAAATAGTTATTTCGAGTTTGTATGAGCTTTATTTTGCATACTATTGTACTTACGAAATGCCCGTTTTACAATTAAGTCATTGTCTTTACTTATTCTAGGGTCCTTTTCGCCTAAAATGCGATTGAGTTTTCTACATCAATTGTTAATTTCGAAATCGATGGCGAAAGTTAGAAATAGTTTCTACAGTTTTTATTGATATATGGTGCAGGTCGATCTTAAGTGGAGATACATAATGCATTTTCAAGAATGGTTCTCAAATTCCGACAATGACATGTACTGGGCATTTTTTTCTGTAGTATGCATACCGCGTTATTGAACCTTTCAGTCCAGCATCAATTTAATTTTTTAAGATCTCCTGTACCTTTGATGTTAAATAATATATTGTTACTCCAAGTGATCTAATGAATTCAAAACAAGAAGATTCATGATGGAGCACATGGCTGCTTTCGCTCCTGTGTCGAGTCTTGAGTTTTAGAGTGTTTCCATTTACAGAATCGAATAATTCTTTAAAGAAAAGCTTTTTCTGTTACTGCTCCTTCCTTTTTCAGCATGGTCAGTTGTCCATGTACAGTATTAATGTGTCCTGAAATAAAATATATAAAAATTATTAATGTTAGAATACTACATTAATGGAAGAATAAATCCAAAGACTACGCAAAATGACGATGCATACCTTTGAGTCTTGTGTGATGATGTATAAAACCGGATACTGTCCTGCTTAGTATCTATGTGGCATTCTTTACTCTTGTTTTTTAAAATTCATTTTCTTATCACATGCTCAGCTGTAAGTTTTGGCACCATTTGATACAAAGTATTTGCATGGAGATCCATTTTGTATACGAGACTAATAAAATCCCATGATACAAATTTCCTCTCCTTTTCATCTGTCTCCTTACATTTTACTTCTAAATCCTAATTCAGTTACACAAAGTATGGTTCTATGAATTCCCAAATCAAGTTCAAGAGCTTTTTCCATAGCAATTATATTATACAATTTTTTTTATACCCTTGGTGCATACTTGCTACGTGCTATCAAGTTTCTTTGAATTTATTTGTGTATCACAGTCTATATCCACATGATCAATATGGTTTATAGTCATTGTTTCTGTTGCACAATCTGAAGCTCATATTATAGTGAGATTCTTGGTCTAAAAAAAAATTCTACATAAGAAAAGTGATTTTTTTTAATACCTGATCTTTGATGATCATACCACAGTTTTCCACACATATTAAAGTGGTCCAAATTTTTTGAAAACTGTATGTCTATATTATAGGTTTTGCCTATTGCTCAATGACAAAATCCTGAAACTCGTTATTCTTCCTCGTATTATGGATCTCCATATGTACAACAGTCACTTATATATTTACGCAGTCCAATGCATACACAGTGACTTTTATCAAGATGTTAGTGGACAGAGCATCGAAGGAGATGAGGAAGTTTTACCAGTTCCCGTTATACCTTTGGTGAGTTCCGCAGTGAATAGCAAACTTTTTATACTTACGAAATATTATATTCATTTTCTTTCGTACAGACCAAAGAAATAAATACGGTAATTTGATAAGAGGTGTCGGATACCAGATAATGGACACGATACTGGTCATTTGCCTTATTCTTTTATTTTTCGGACATATCGTGGACGACTTATCCTACGAGATTGGTATTGACGGTATGGTATACATATATCCAATTTGGCTTTAGATACTTCTTACTTTACAATTTTATCTAGGATTCATATATAAAATAAGATAACTTTCATCTCAGATTAAGATAGTAGATTTATTGTAAAATGTTTTTTAGAAGGGTTTCTACGAGTTAGAATATGAGTTTTTTATGTTTCACATATTTCCACGTAAAAAGCCTATAGCTATATAATACAATTACGACAGTCAAATTTTATATCATTTTATTTTACTTATTTATAACACAATAATGATATTAGGCAGTACCATATAGCACAAAAAATTGAGATACGTTTTGAGAAAGTTTCACAATTCACAAATCGAAATTTCGTCTATGAATTACTATTCGATATTCTTACTTAAAATGTTTCGGGAAATCTGATAAAATGAAAAAAAAATACAGAAAACATATGATTGGGGATGGTACCGGTGATCTTGTGGTGTAGCAGTTTGAACCTAAGATAATATCTTCACTTCCACCCTCCGATCCAAAGGCGTTTCTAACAAGTGACAGAACTGGCTTCCACTTAAAAGAAATCAAATTAACTTCGTATCTTAGCTATTGGATTGTTATGGTATTGGATAATTAGTTGTACTGATAATCATATAACGCGTTATCATCTCCCTTGATACTTAAATTATTTATTTACACAATTATAACCTGCAGTGATAAGATTGACATATTTCAATATTTAATGTGTGGGATAAGTATGTGTAGGATATACGTCCTTTTCTTGAGTACTCGTAAAATCCAACTGACTAATATTCATGGTCGACAAGTCGTGCTTTTAAAACAAGTTTTAATATTTCGCTTTTTAGGACAGGACTGGAATTAAACACACCTAGATGTTAGTAATATGTATATTAACAAGATCAAATATACCATAAGCATAAATATTCAAGGCTTGTCGATTTGATGTCGATTCCGTGAATTAGGATGCCGGAGGTAAATCGCTGCTTCTTGACAAAAATTGACTAGCAATAATTCCAGGAGTGCAGTATTACTTTTTGATATGTGTGTCGCATAATATTTTTTGTAACCAATGTATAAAAACTCTCCTTTTTTTGTACAACAAGAGTGTTAAAAAAAAGTACCTAGCATTAAAGTATCTAGGGTAATTTACGCTTGCTCAGTATTTTTTCTAACGCTTTACTAAAAAGTGTCACTTTCGCCACACTGCAAACACAAAAAGACGGACATTTTGTGCACGTGTTACAAAAAATATATAGGTACCTTACCACATCAGTTTATGAAGATTAAAAGTAAAAGGACTCATGTATGCTGAAAATCGTATGTTTATACACCCGTTTGCTTTCAGTCATGTTATGTCTGTGAATTTTTTTCATAAAATATTATACTTACAGTGTCGAGATTGAAAAAATATTTCTTCTGAAGAAGGAAGGAGGAAAACGCAATATTTGAAAAAATGTGATTTTCTCGGCTTATTGAAACTGATTTGTGAATCAGAACAAATATAACGTCGTTGAAGACAGCTTGAAAACGAATATAATTTCGCTTATAACCTATGAAACAAAGTTAAGAATAATTATTTTCGCAAAAAAAATACATATAAAAAGATCGAAAAAGCTTTCTGGTTCTTGAGACAATATTTAACTTAATAAAAGCAGAAACTCGAGAAAAAGAACGTTTTTTGCCTGGTTGAATCGTTCTTCCCTTTTTGCATCGATACAGGCACGTTTTAGTACCACTGCTTGTTTCTCTGTAGACCCTAAATATTAATACATAAGCACAATACGTACCAATCCAAATATCAGGGCCATAAGGACGACCGCGTAAAAAATGTCTGTAACTGATCTGTCCTACATCCAGTATCAATCTACTTAATCTTAAAGCTATACCGTCACGATACGTGAAGATACGTCTCAGATCAATGATTCATAGTCTATGGCCATAAAAAAATAAAATTTTAAGAAAACACACATGGCTCTGCACAAAATTCTTGTTACACAGCATTTCTTTATTAGCATCCCTCAGTTCACCCATTGCACCGAATCACCCGCCGGCATCTCACGTATTGAAATAAAATAAATTTAGATGGACAATAATTATTGCCTGTTGCACAGATTTTATTTAGAATTATTTCTTGTCCTAATCACGATTATTTTTTGAAGTTACAGAAGGAAGTTACTGTATCTCAAGTGACGGTCTTCTTGGTATTTGCAAAACACTTCCAGAATGTTTTATAAAATTAAAAGAAGTAACGGAGGGTCTGCGGTATTCCGATGTTGTTGATCGTTGCGGATTTTTCAATTTTACAGAAATTGTTTGTTGTCCATTGGAAACTTTTAAACTTTGGAATACTCGGCCCGCACATATGGGTAAGATAATACGAATTATTTCTACAAGAGTTAAATAATGTTGACATTCAAATTAAAACGCATTCGCTAACGTTATTTTCGTGTAATACGATTTCATAGAACGTTTAAGCAATTCTCATTAAATTAATTAATGCATAAATATATCTTATCATGTAGCACAAATTATAATTAACAAATAAGTTTTGGCACAGATGAACATTTTTAATGTATTTTTTAATGTATATTTAAAAGAGGAATCAACTATTTAATATTTTAATATAAACATTTTATCGTTGTATTATAGCTTGCGAGAGATACAAAAATGCAGTTGTGTTAGAAATTGCAAACGACGAAAATAACTTACCAGGCTCTACCCCTTCGGCAAGACGGGGCCTTTTGGGTGGCATTAGAGCCGTTTTCGGTGAATTTCCATATATGGCTGCTTTAGGATACAGGGAGACCAATGAAAACAATGTCGAAGTTATCAAATATTCATGTGGTGGAACCTTGATATCATTGCAGCACGTATTGACTGCGGCGCATTGTGTCAGGAATACACGAAATCAAGTACCTGTATTGGTGAGTTTTATTTTTATCCGTGCTTTCTATAACAAGATTTAAAGAACTGGTGTTTCCAGTGCTCAACAGCTTATAGTGTTATGACACCCGGACTCGACTTTGCGTGGAGGATGCGTTTTTGCAAAACATGACTGTACCGAATAACAGCGTTCAAAATATAATTTCCATTGAAATATGAAAGATCGTTAATAGATATTATTACTTTGAACAAGTAAAGTTTCGAAAATTCATAATGACATAAAATTATGAAGTAAAAGACAGAATTGAATTGAACAGAAATAAATTTTCTTATTATTCTATCTGATGATGAATTATAATTTATGAGGAGCTATTTTGCACAAATTCTTAATGAAACGTAATTGATGCGACGTAAAGTGAGTTCTGGGTGTATCTCGAGATAAATAAAATATATAAATTGTTTCTCTAGCTGCATAAAAAATTATAAGATGTAACGTATAATAAATAAAATATGCCGATATGAAATCAATAATAGAATTGACAATCGATTACACTCCGAATTATTACTATCGAGATTTTACGAATTATTACTTTGCACGTAACACGTTATAAAACAGCGATGTCATCTTTACACAATAATTACAGGTAAGGCTGGGTAACGATGATCTCAGAACAGATAATCCGTACCCTCAAAAAATTCCAATTAGTGAAATCATCGTACATCCAGAATACAATCTCCTCATGTATTACCACGACATTGCTGTCCTCAAACTGGAGAAGAAAGTCTACAGATCGCACCTGGTCAAACCAATATGCATTCAAACGAAATCGCTGGCAGAGATGAATTTATCTGAAAATGATACCCTGACAGTAACTGGTTGGGGCGCAACCAGTGTTGCTGGGGATGTATCAGCTAAATTGTTGAAAGTTGAGGGATTACGGTCAGCTCGCCTATTATATTTAAAAGAAAAATTCTTTCATTTTGATACAATTATTCATTTTGATCAATTGCAGTTTTGTAAAAAATGACGAATGCTCCAAAGCGTATACCAATCGTAGGTGGATACCATATGGTCTGGACAACCATATGATATGCGCCATTGACAGAAATAGAACAAGAGGAGCTGATACCTGTCAGGGAGATAGTGGTGGACCTCTTCTTATAAGATCCGAAGGTGATCTGACACTCGTGGGTGTGACTTCGTTTGGAGATTCGTGTGGTGAACCTACTCCAGGAGTTTATACTTCCGTTCACTCCTACTTGGACTGGATCGAAGAAATAGTATGGTCCGATAATACTGACGTAGTTTAACCAAGGAGTGACTGTAATCTTTTTCATAATTTATTTTTTCACTTGAAAGCTTTGCGGTCTCTTTATGAGGATCAAATCTCAAAATACTAAAAGCCTGTTGTTGTATATAACGTTGTTGTATAAAGTGCTTTGAAATATATTTTTACTGAAGACGTATTGTGGAAAATAATATTTCACAGTTGTCAAGTATATGATAAATTATGTAATTCGATATAAGAAATTCTTCAAGAAGCTTCTTCGGGGCTTAGGGGACAGGAGTTTGCATCGAAATGACGCGTAACTTTCACTTACCCTCGCGAACGTCAGGAATAAGAAGAGGGAGTCCTCCCTCACGCTGAATTCTTTATTTCCCCTGAACGCCGAGACTGCACGAAGTCATCGGGTCTCCTTCGGAGACGCTCGGCTAAGTTCGGTGATCGTCGGTCTATCTTCTTCCACCACTCTGCTCTCTGTCTGAAGCGTTTGTTTTGATCCCATCCCCTTAACCGATCTCTTATTTACGTTAGCTGAACTGACTTTGCCAATTCCAAGAAATAAGTGTCACAGGGAAGGGATTGGCAAACCTTAACGAGCCAAAAGACAGAACAAAGTCTTCACTTACGTTTTCAACGTCGTACGGTAGTGAGTTAGTCTCTTCCTCTGTTAGAGATTTAGTAATCTTTTTTGTGGGAATCAATTTGCTGTGCGAGACCAGAGACAAGGGCGACTTCGCAATGCAATTGGAATAGTTTGGTGAGATCCTTTTACTTCTTATGTAATATTTTGGTGGTTCTTTGGGCGAACCCGCAGTTCTCACGATAATTCATGATTACTTCAAACGAAAATATATTATAATCGCGGCGTTAATATTCTAATTTTCGCATCTAATCATCATTTTTTTTTTTTATTAGCTTATATCTTGACAAATTTGTAGAATTGGCAATTTAGCATACCATGTCAATCAGATTCCGAATGATTAGACAGATCATCTGAAACGCTTAGAATTAGTTCGAGACCTTGTACGCCGGAAAATCTAATTATGAGATCTCGTTTAACATCAACACTGTTTATTCATTTGCTGCTCAGTGCATTTCGGAAAAACTAGTTAAGAAATTTAATGTACCTTACACTATCGCGAAAATTTTATTCTCTCTTGTGTACCAAAGTATGCGATTTTGTTAGTAAAACAATATGAAAGAGTTAGATTAAAGACCTACAAAACGCCACCACCAGGCATCCTGATTATGGCGTGAATTTCTGTTAATTCTGTTTCGATTATGTTATATTGCTATTTAACCGTCTTGTTGCTTATTTTTTTCTTTTTCCTTAGTTCTCATACATAACTTACTCTGGCCGCTTCTTTCGAGTGGGTGAGTTATCTCACTCTCCATATCCGCCCTCCGTCTTTCCATAAGGCGATCATCGCCTGATCCACGGAGGATTCCAGTACGATCGAGAGCTTGCACCATGGACCACCGCACTAGTCATACCATCTCTAAGAAACGCCTTCGAACCCTGCCAGGATTCATCAAATTTCTAGAAGACGCCTTCAAGGAGATCCTGGAGCCACTGCCCATTACCGAGATGCAGGCTCTGCACTTGAACGAAGTATCTTCTTCAGATAAGCCGGTCAGCTCCGACATAGAGAAAGAACAAAGTTTGAACGTGCGCCCACCAGTCCGATCAGGTGCTTTCAAACCTGACGCACCTCAGGAACTAACACCAGCCAAGGAGAAACCGCGACACGTGTCACGAAGGGTCCACAGGACTACTTCCTCTAGAAGTACTTCGTTCGAATCAGTAACCCGCCGCTCAAGATCCCGAGGTAGGGCCAAGCGGAAGTCAACGCCATCTCTTCCGCTGGCTACCAGTGAATATTCACAATGCACGGCCACTTCGGTACCACCGCCGCTGATGTCCCTCTGTGTCAGCAAACCTGAACTAGGATCGTCCACCGCCGACTGCAAAGATTTACGCCAGTATGGTACGCTACCCAAAATTACCCCTCAGTTACCGATCTTCCACAAGGCGTGTCATGATCGTTCCTCATTAGCTCTCCAGTCGCTCCCAATCCAAAATCCCACTCCGGCAATTCCACGTCAACACGACAAACCCCTGTCCGCGTTTGCCTGCTGGAATTGCTGGGAAATCGGGCACCGCTATTCCAGCTGTCCCTATCCTAGGAATTGGTTCTGTTATGGTTGCGGACGACGAAATGTCACTCTCAATAAATGCCCTGACTGCTCGTACCAGTATAACCTAGGAGAACGGGGCCCTTCGCCATATATCCATCATCCTCACAGTGGATACCCAGGCTAGGCAACCTTTCAACTCTATAAAACGTCACCTTCGTTCCGACTCTGATGCTTATTCACTATTCCTTTACTTTTCTATCTTCCTCAACCTGTTGCTTCCGCTAGAAAATCGCTTTACAGATAATTCTGTATTGATTTTCGAACTCCCCAATTCATCTCCAGAAAATTCTATCAAATCCACTTATAATCCGTCCCCTATAACCCCCTGAAAGGCCTTTTCTTCTATTACCTGTCTACCTGGGTATTAATAAGTGATGTTCAGTTACCTTACAGGCTGCAGGCCTAAGCTTATGCATTACAATTAGACAAATTCCCGGGGCGACCTTAAAACGTTTTTCCAGTATGATCCGCTGCCCAAAATTATGCCCTTAGTTTCCGATTTCCCACAAGTTCCGTCATGATTATCCCACTTTACCTCGCCAATCACTGTCAGTCCCAAAACACATCCCGACAATCGTGTACTTACCCTCCGTTTATGGTGACTCGCGGACCCGCAAGAAAAATTATTTTTCTTTTCTTCCTCTCTCGTTTGAATATACTTTCTTTAATGTATCTGAAGATTTCTAGTAGAAACTTGTGTAATTTTGTTAGTTGTCGATCCTTAAAAAGTATCCAATGTTTGATTTTCTATTTTCTTTAAATAATGTATCTTTCCACAATATAATTGTCAAACTTATATTTCTATCGCTTTCGTCGTAGGATTCATCCATTACATTAATAAATTGCAATTCTTGTGTTCATACTGCATTATGTTGCTTGCACCCGGTTCTCTAAGAAATCCGCACTTTCTTATCTTTTCTTACTGCGAGAATCCCCTTATGCTTACAATTAGATATCGTCGCCTTCGTTTCGGTTCTATCGTCTTTACCAAACTGCAGGTATTTATAACTGAAATTATAAATTATTTGAGCATCCTGAGGTTAATTTAAGCCTGTCATTCCATTTCAATTAATTTTGTTTAACTTAAAGAATTAACTCAACTAACAATAATGATATTAAACGCTTGTAAGCTAAGAGATATTAACATTATGCATTAAAATTAATGTAAACATTATATTATATATTTTTAAAAATCCATATATATATGTATATAACGATCGAGCATGGTCCACCTGATACCATGTCACGTGGTGTTATATCTTGGGGATGCTCGTGCTTTGATAAGCGTGGTCTGTCAATATGACCAGGGGAACAGCAGTAGAGCTTTTCGAATGAGAATTGGTGATTATGAAGGGGTTGAAACAATCGTGGGATAAATCATTGACAGGTTTGACGTAGTATCAGAACCCGCTATTATAATTCCTTTATCATAACTTTTTGCTCTTCCGCTTTATCATAAATGGCGTTAAGGCTCAAATACTAGTGACTGATTTACAATATTATAATGTAATACTTAAAATACGGGTAAAAATGAAAGATGGCTGCCAGTTTCTGCTTCAACTGGCCTCAGTCGATAAAGTTAAAAGTATTATTGTTCAGTCAAGGAAGTTTCTGAGGGGGCAGCACCTCCTAATCCTTATCGGTCATTTACTGTAAACTACGCTCTCAGTAAAATATATGTGTAATAAATTTGTTGACATTTATACGGAATATAAGCAATCCAGTGCTGTTACTGCTCAGATCATAAGAGTTCGAAAAGTTTGAAGGAACTCTTGAAAGTAGAAGTGCTTGTATTTGACGAATCAATTTTATTGGAAAGAACACATTTATCTGTCGTGAGGAACGACACTCTTACTTATAGTCACCAAGAAATTTGCATGTGCTTTCGTTGTTCATAAAATATAAGCGGCTAGTTACACGTTTCTATGAGGAAGTAAAAATTGGCTTGATTGTTTAATTTTGCAAAGCGTATAATTTTGTGTCAGAGGGTACAAGTAGCAGCTGTCTATGTATTATTAATATGACTGTCGTTTAGATCAATATACAACATGAAGATTATACAATGTTAATGTCACTTTGAACATGTTGTATCTCTTATTAGGCGTAATTAAAGATGAAAGATAATGATGCACTAAGTGACACATCATTGCCAATGATGGATTTAACGGTAGATCCAGTTAGGAAAAAATTTCCATTCTGCATTGTGTGGACTCCAATACCTTTCTTGACGTATGTAACAATTTAAAGTATTCTTATTTGTATAAAAATTGTTCAAAAGCAAATTTTATCTTCCACAGATATTTCTTTCCCTTTATTGGTCATATGGGCATTGGAACATCTTCTGGCATAATAAGAGACTTTGCTGGGCCTTATCACGTATCTGAAGATAATATGGCATTTGGACAACCTACAAGATATTTGCAATTAAATTACCAAAATGCTAGAGGAGGTGTTCAAGGTTGGGATTCAGCAGTAGCAGAAGCTAGTGAAAAATATAAAGGGCGAATGGTACAATTTTTTTTATTTAAATGTGTATGATTATTCAGCTCCAATTCATTAATTATAAGTATAATGTCCATTTGTCTCTTATGGCAAAATTAACTTCAAATGATACATTATAGGTGAATAGCCTGATCCATGTGATAAGGAATAATAGAACTTAATATTATAAATCTTTTCAGCATAACTTATGTCTTGATAATTGCCATTCTCATGTTGCCACAGCATTGGAGTTAATGAACTACAAAAATCAAAGTTGGAACATGATAAAATTAGCATGCATAGTTTTTATATGTGGTCGTTTCGTTAGGTAAGTTTAATGTAGTAGCATATAAACTTATTGTAATATAAGCCCCATTAATTCATTAAATTATTTTGTATAATTTCAGCTTCTGGGGAGCAGTCAAGACATTCTTACCATTTTTCATAATTGTTACATGTATTACTGTTCTTTATCTTTTTTTATGAATGAAACTGCTACAGTATCTTCCTAAGTCTTGTCATCCTCTATTATATGATAAGGCCACAAACATATAATGACTATTATTACTATTATTAGTCTTCTTTCTTCATATGATGTTTTTATTAACCAACTCTCAATCAACGTTGTATAGTATTTGTTATTTTTAAATAAATTTCAATAATTACATTGAACTCCACATGAATATGTAGAATCTAGTTTTTAATTTGTACATAAAAACATTTACACTTAGCAACAAATTCAATGTACAGATTCAAGGCCACAATTACTGTATAGGAAATAAGTAACAAAAGGCATATTAATTGTAGTGCCATGTAAACTTATTTAACTGTATAATTTGTTCAAATTGTTCTCTCATTTCAATATATTTACTAGCTACACTATTTATATACTAAACATGTATACAATTTGGAAACTACAAAAAGCACGATGTTATCGTACTTAATGCTGAACATCATTAGTAAACAAAAATGTAGAGAATTCATATAAAAAAGAAGTGCTTAGTAAGCCGCTAGAAGTGATTGTATTGTGTCCATGTACAATTGAAAAAACATAATCTTACAGGTTGCACAATAATTTGCTCACAATGACGCATCTTGAAAACATACATTCTGTTAGTTTACGTTAGCAGATAAAAACATGTAATAATTTTTTTCATTATTTATTCGGTTCTACTATCCATTTCATTTACAACACTGCTTTCAAGGGTAAAGTCGTATGTAAAATCTTCATTTTCTAATCTTACAATGAAAGATAATATTTCATTAACTCTGAACATATCAATATCGGAATCTCCAGAAATGCTATCATCTAAATGTTTGCATAATTTGAAAGGGACACCCTGTAGATAATGTTGCGTTTCATTGTGAGCAATTTGCTTTGGAAAGTTTGTAGGAATAGGAGTTGGATTGTATGGTATGTTATCAATAACTGGATATAAACCACCACTTGGTTGTGAACTTCCATCACTTGGTAAATCAGGTCCGGGATTTCCACGTCGTTCTATAAAGATAAAATCATCTCCTTGACTTGGTAGTGTTTCATCGGAGGATTCTGGAGGAGATTCCTTATGGTGCTTCTTTTTTCCAAAGAACCAAGACATCTTCTGCAATTTGAATACCTTTTAGCGAACAAGCAATATAATTAATATGGAAATATACGTTATTTAAAAAAAAATAAATAAATGAATAATTTGGAATTCAAATTTCTCAAGGATAACAAAATATGGACTTCCCTAATTTTAAACAAAGTGATGTCATGTTAACCTAATAACTGCTACAATTACTATTCAGGGTGGACATGTTATCTGTTAATAATCATTATAATTTGAATACTATTTGCGACTTAAATATCAAGAAAGTTAAATACATTTTTAAAAAAGATGTACAAAAGTTCGATAATACTATACTTACATGCGCACAATTATAAAACCTAATGTAAAATATTCCTAAGCAATACTTTGTTCAGAGACGTTGATCATACTGTAATTATTGAAAACTGACGAATCTCTTACTACTGTCTACCGTAAATCGGCTTTGTTCACTTTGTTGCAACGAAATGACTGAAATCACACCTGAAATGTCAGTATATAATAGTTCTTACTTCAATCGTTAGATTACACTACTAACCACCGTGTTTATAATCAAAATGGCCAATGTAAGTATTTAAAAGTCCCTATTGTATACAACCACAAACGTTTACTGTTAGTAATAACAACATTTTTATCTGTGCAGAATAACATTTTAAACAAAACTATAGTCGAACGGGATCATAAAAGTAAATAATTTATTATTTATACAAGTGATTTAAAGTAATTCGAACTAGGGTAAATTTATAAAGCACGTCAGACCTGTTCCCACTTTCATAGTCAAAAGATCGACCACTAACCAACTCTAATCTGTAGTAATCTCTTATAAAATCAATATTGTAAATAATTTTATTACGTGAAGTTAATCGCTGAATGAATGGTATACATGTCACTAGTCTTTTCAATATATGAAATAATTAGTAGTGACAAACCCATATCATTTATTAAAACTGTTAATGTTACATGTCAATATTACCCCGACGTATATCGAAGAATAATATACAGACGATCGTTATGTATTTTCCATGTATAAAATGTATATTTAATTTTACAAATACGTCGATGCGAGGTACTTCATTGCTGAGTAGAACATCCAAATCTCTATTGAGCTTATAAGTATTAAAATAACTGTCGATAGTTGACAGGTCACAGTATAATTACGAAGCGTAGATAACCCTACGATACAATAACATTTTTCTCCAGCGCACGGAGAGGAAATAAGAGAATTCAAAAGAATATCTGCCAAGGAAGCCCGTTTGATGGCAGTGCGAGGGACAACATTAGTCATGTTAGAGTCTAAAACTTGTAGGTTAGAACGTCGTGAGTTAACGTGATTTTTCAAAGTG
>JARPRH010007752.1:0-13993 GCA_031763665.1 Calameuta haemorrhoidalis
GCCGGTCACTCGTGTAATCCCTGTAAACATCGCTCTTTCCATCCCCTTAAAGTTGATCGACCGGAGGTCCTTTTCAGCTTTCGAGCTTTTAGGTAGATACTATGTCGTACTGGTGCTTGCACAATTAATTTTGGCATTAACGGACAGTCGAACGAATTTTGAAAATAAGCTGGCGAGATTTTGGAAAATTGTGTGCTTTTTTTTTTAAGTATCAAAAAAATATTTGAAATTGGAACAAGCTCGATGGAGAAAATTTGGTTCAGTACCAACTGGGTCTGGTATGGAATTATTTTGAAAAAATGTCACATATAATTTTGTTGAATGATCAAAACCAAAAGATGCTTTATCCAATTATCTATTGGCAAAAGGGCACGAATAGAAAAGTTATCGGCTCTCGTGTATTGGCACTCGCGATAGATAAGGCTTGAAAGGGATCGGGCTTTATCTGGCAATCCATATGGGACGAGCGTCGTGAGTGGAAAAAAAAAAGCTCAACCTCGACGTACAAACTGCCGTGTTTAACCTTTCACTTCACTTTGCTGACTCGGTGACGGGGGGTTGATAAGAAGAAAAAAGGGAGGAGGGAAGCTTGTAAAAATCTTAAGACTCTTCGAGTAAGGAAACGTTTGCTAAAGTGAAAAAAGTTGGGTAAGAAAATAGAGTGATGAGCTTTTGACAAAATCAAAAAGCTTCAGTGTGCTTACGGTACGTCATCTTAATGGATATTGTTGATTAACAATGTCGATAGACAACAACATTTATCTTGTTCTTTGTAAGACAATGTAGACGACTGATAAAGAAAGCTTCGAGCTTTCAACGGCAGATGTCACGTTGGAGGTTTATAGGTACTTGCCTCTTACGTCTCGTTCTAGTTATTTTATTGTATTTCGATTTTTGTCGAATAATTTCTTTCCGATTCTCACGGTAATATTAGGGGAATTTTTTTAAATCTTTATACACGTGTTTATTGTTAAATACGTCAGAGTCGCTTTTGAAGTCTAGGAAAATGAGCTTGCATAACGTGGGGAAATTTTCCTGCATTCTATTTATATAACGATGAATCGACAGTGATAGATTTTTTTTTTAGATACGATTTTGCATGGATGTACAAAGTTGAATGGTAAAATGAAAGTTTCGAAATCGAAAAAGCAATCTTTAATAAGAATAAAAAAAATTCCTCTGATTTCCGTTTCACGTGCATACGCGTGCGACTCCTGCGATGAAAAAGTTTTACGAGATACAAGAATTCCGCAATTCGTAACGAGAAATTGAATTTGTTCGTTAATAATTTACGATCTCGATTTACTTGAAACAAGAGAAGTCTTATTATTAGGTTTTTAATGGAAAATACTTCGCTTATAGATAAAAGAGAAATAATTATTTTTACTCTTGATAACTCGATCAAAGTGCAATTTTACTTTACCATATCTTCCTCAGTTTCACAGATGAAATGCAGTAGACGGATGCGAATGGTGAATAAATTTATCATTCACAAAAATTCCGTGTGAATGCGCCTTCCCTGGTGACGAAAAAATCCACTTTGAGTTTCCTGAAGAAAAGTTTGCGCGCGACTGACCTTCGCGAAAGTTCGTGGACGTCCGGTAACTCGTATTTCCCCAAGATCCGAGACATTTTCCAAATGAAAGTAGACGTGGGGCGACGAAAGAAAGAAAAGAAACGGAAGAGTCGGAAAATAGTCTCACCTGCGATATCCCACAGTTTCGTATTATTTCCTTTCCCTCTTACGATTCAGTTAAAGCGCGAAAGGTGACACGAGTCTTTCTCCTGAGTTTCCCGATCTTCTTCAGCTTTTAGAGAATCGAGATAAACGACTAATACAAATGGCAAATATACCTTTCGTATTCAGTCAACAGGTGAGTGAAATTTCGTAGCGTCACATTTGAAATTAGCCAACGGTTAACCGCAGTGCTGCCCTCTGTGCATCTTCAGTCTCTCGGTTTAAACAAGAAAATCAAACTCCTCGAGAGCACCGGTGGATTGAATCGCGACCGCGTAGTGAAACAGTTTATACGAGAAATCAAATTTGCTGAATGCAGAGAAGTCACGCTACAAATTTCAACGGGATGTGTAAACTCGGAGTTCGCGAAATTGCGTAAATCGTACAAATACCTGAAGGAAATTTCCAGGTTATGTTACGCTGTTCAGACGCGACGTTCGTGCAAAGGCCGACTGTGCACGCGTTTCTGTATTATATGAAAATCTGGAACGCGGTTGTAATATCGTTTCGCGAAAATCACAAGAGAAAAGGACAGAGCAGAATAATTATTTTGTACGTCGAAAGAATTGTGCAACGAGCATCCTTGGGATATACTTGTGCCGTTGGTAAGCTAAAATTTTTTTTATCATTAATCTTAGTCGCTTCCCTTATAGACAAAAATATTGCAGCAGATTGCGTGAATACAAATAGCGTGTTTTACACGATCCTCTTGTTTTGCTGCTGGCAACATGCTGGGATATTTGAGAGGATAGATTGTTTTTTTTTTGTTTTCCTGGGTTTATTACACATGCAATCAGTGTCACACTGTGTGAACGTGCGCGAGTTAATACGTTAAAAAAATTAACGTCCAATTAACAGGCGCATGCATATATGCAAATAATTTCAGCATATTGAATGTTTCATCGGACGTACGTTGACTTTCGTACGTTGCAAATAGATAGTTAAAACGTTTCTCGGGAATTTCCCTCGGGAATGAGAGTCCTGCTTCAAACTGTGCCACCAATGCAATAATTAACCGGTCATCCTAACTTTGCCAATCCAAATACCAACGCTAATATGACGTCCCGTATGAAATTAATTTCATTCGATAGCAATGATGTCCCACGATTAAACGTTAACTGACCAGCTTGCGAAAAGGTTGATACGAGCACAAATTTCACATGCATACGTAATGCCTGATGCTAATAAAATTTTCCGTTCTATTTTCGAGAATCCACTTTTCTTATGACCTGCAATGTCGAACAGGCGAGTAGACAAACATAAAGAATCCATCGCAATCTTTCCTAAGTAACGACAGTCGAATCAAATGGACGAAACAAGAGAAAAATAATAATTTCCAAGACTTGCTGTAATATAATAACAAGTCCCGTGATCACGCTCGTTTAACGATCCTCCATTATCGTTATTAACGTCTCCGTTGGATATTCTTTTACGTCATTGTCTTCCCCCGTCTTTTTCTCACCCTTTTCATCAGCATTTTCGTTTTTTACGACTGCCCCCATAAAAAAATTACCACGAGTCTCATAAAATTTTGAGGGAGCGATCTTTAACGTTTCTAAAGAAAAAGATGCCATACCCGACTTCTCTTACCTCAGAATTTATTTGTTATTTTTTTTTTATCGCACGATATCGCTTCCCCTTCCGAACTATTGAAGACAATTTGTCAAGGGACTGAGCTGTCAAAATATTACGAATTTGACATTTTCATATCTGCTCGTATGGGCTTTGTTGTGTGACTCAATACAAATTCTCATGCTGCTGTTACATTTACTGGCAGCTTGAATTCCTGGATATTATGATATGCATGTAGCAGGAATGCGTGGAATGGCATGAACTAAATTCTGATCGGACCTCAGGGAATACTAGTCAGTCATGTGGAGATCAAATGCGGTTGACGTGAGATCATTGAAATGAATCTTGAGAGAAGGAGGAGAACGAGAAGGTGGAGAATTGTATAATCTTTGTTTAAAGGAAATAAATTTCTTTTAAACAAAATTATAAGAAACCACTACACAGTTTGAAGAGCGTAGAATGGTTCGCAGATAAAAGTATCTAAACAATTTCTTAACATGCATAACGTAATACTTGTAGTATCCCTCAGTAACTCAACGAAGCTGTGAGCAATGTTTAATTTTAATATGCTATTTCAATTCTAACATGATTTTGACATTTCAAGCTTAGTGTAATTCAATTTCAGAGCATTTAGAGTGTCTGCATATCCAATGACGCATGATACCAATGAAGTTTGATAATTGCACCTACGATGACAAGTTATATTAACCATAAATTATGTTCGATGTACTTTATACTACTCTGACTTTTGACATAGAATATTCTAGCCTTTATAAGGATCATCCTCTCATGAAAAATTATTTAATGTCCAGAGTCAAGAATGATTTATCCTGAAAAAGTTTGCTCGATCAAGTATTGCAGAAGCATCCTCTTCGTCTGAGTCATAGCAACCACTCTGTCATGGGTGTGCAATCAATCTGATGCATTTCTTTTCCAGAGGATGAGAAAATACCCCTGTCCCAGTCATGTAACGGGGTGACAAGGGTAACCTTAAGCATCGCAACTCAATCATCCTTTTATTTGCTTTTCTTCACGAGGTGAGCCCTTT
Source organism: Calameuta haemorrhoidalis (assembly GCA_031763665.1). Taxonomy (NCBI): domain Eukaryota; kingdom Metazoa; phylum Arthropoda; class Insecta; order Hymenoptera; family Cephidae; genus Calameuta; species Calameuta haemorrhoidalis. The sequence continues at coordinate 4,359 of JARPRH010007752.1, forward strand.
TTCTAACTACACCAACCAGACTGTTACTTTATTCCCAGAAGAACAATGATTGGTCCCCGGACAGCTAAGTATGCACTTTTCACATTTATAAACCAGCATGAAAGCTTGCACCGTAATGCAGAAAAACATTTGATGTTACTTAATGCAATAAAATTTCTAATAGTCATCGAAATAGGAGCATCAGTCAGTGTGAATTATATTAAATAATTATTTCTACAATTTGACATACCACTTTGATACAACAACTGTATAGCTTTTACATAGTTACAAAAATTTGGAAACCCCTATACATGGAACTTTCATGTGCTTCAATGGTGGTTAATCAAACCCTAACCCTCAGGTGAGTCACTGTGATATTCCATTAATTATAAACTTGAAAAAAGTTTCTCCACTGTCAGTTTGTGTATAGATTTTTGAAAAATTATTCATCAGGCTCTGTTGATTCGTCCAGATCATTTGATAACAGACAATGATAATTGTCAAATATGTAAAGCAGCGCTGCTGTCATTAACAGGAAACCAATTCGAACGTTACGTCGACACCGGCATCGAGCCATTTTGTAAATTTTCGTTTTGTTCCTTTGAAAAGCACACTCGTCCCGCGACCTCTTGATCGTTCGTAAATTTTGCGCCGTTACTTTGGCCCTCGACATATTTCGCAGTATCGAATCTGCCTTCGGATAATTATACAATTTTTTGGATCTGTAATCAGCAATTTTGTTTGAGAATTTCAGGTCGTTTATGACTTACCAAACATGTTTTTTTTTTTTTATCAATGGGTTCGTGCGTATTCGTAAGCACAGTAAAGCAAAATTACACCGGCGCACAATTTAATCACGTCGTGCCTCATTTTTTGCCAAAAAAAGAAAATTTAAACTAGCCTCTCTTAAGTCATTTTGTTGTTTAAAAAAAAAATTGAAAATTTTTATAACCTACAAATACGTACTTTCATGATTGCATTTTTTCAATTTTCTCCTGGCAATTCGATTGATTCATAATCTTTGGCATTTTCGCGGAAATTTTTTTTTATCGACTTCGTTACACTTCATGTATATGAACATGTACGATGTCACGTACATTTGAGTGACTTATGACAATTAAGATATAAAATTCAAATATCACATTTATCATGGAAAGCTTCTTTGCGAGACAGACGGAAGCTTTACGTGTCCTGGACAATACGGAAATTACTTTTGAAATCTCTTACGGTCCGCGAATTTTCAAATTCTACCACGAGAAAAGCGAGGTTATGTAAAATAATTAATTTTCAATGAGTTTCTGGTAAGTATAGTCTCTTAAAATTCATAAATCGATAGTCGACAATACTTTCGTGTAATTTATCGATCGTTGATTTATTCTAAAAGGTTTAGAGGTTGACCAAAAAAAATGTATTATTCTCAGATTACCCATGGATTTTTCATTTTCAAGAAAACGATATGTCCAAGAATCTTCCACTTCGTTTATTAAACCGAAATTTCGTGATAATTCGAAAAAAAGGGATTCCCGTGCTTACAACAATTTTCGAAACGAACAAGCATTCGTGGAGGATTGTTTTTGCGATTGCGAAAAATGCTTGAGGACAGTTCGTCAAAATAAAAAATTTAGCAAATTTGGACGCTCGAGAAAACTGTGCGAGTCGTTAAAATCGCCAATATCAAAAGCTCGGATCGAATGCGTCTGTCAAGATCAGCAAGTAGAGAAAGAATTCAATTGTTCGAGTTATTGCCGATGCCCGGAACAAGTATTTCCAAAAGTGAAAGAATCAAAAAATTCTTTGAGAACACTTCCGAGAAGTCAAAAGTCAACGAACAAAGCGTCCGAGGATTTTCGTAAAAGAGCGATAGTCATGAAGAGCGAACAGTATAAAAAATTTCAAGAATATTGTCGAGCTTTGAAATCGAACGAACGCGCGAACCGTTGCACGAAAGCTCGATGCATTTTTCAAAATTTTGACAGCTCTCCGCAGCCGACAGAGAGCTTTTCTGAATGCGTTACGGAAACTGATCAAGTATGCTCGTGCAGTTCGTACGATCGTGGGAAAAATCCTATTTATAAAAAATACAGTAACGACAAGATGAGAAATTTGCAAGATAAGTATTTTTCCAAAAATTTCAAAAATCCAAACAATTTTAATTTTAAGTATCCGATTACCGTCGATTGCAAGGAATGTCAGGAATATCCGAAAAGTGTCACCGACGAGCACGACGGATTCGGACAGAATCTCAGGGACGTAGAAAAGTCATTTCGTCATTTAAAAATTTCAAAACCACGAAAAAGAAGAATCTTTAAAAAATATTCAGCCAGTAAGGAATTGATAGTCGATAAAAAAAGACCTAAAAAATCATCATCACCACGTGACTTGCTTCGAAAAGAACCAAAGGACCGTTCCAAAAACTGCACTTGTTCCTGTTCCTCGAGTTCGCTATACAATGAATTGAAGGATCCCGTCAGAACTCTCGAATCATTTTGCGCGAAGGTCAAGGCAATAAATCGATCGGAGCCAATTTTATCAGCTTCGAGATCACCGAGAAAATGTCGAACCGCCGGTAACTTTACAAATTTTGAGAACACACGACCGTCTCGAGTCAAGAAGAATCTCGAAGAGTCTTACCCATCGAAAGTGACGTCATCGAGAGAACGCAGTAGTTTTAACAAGTATCGATGCTGTTCGTGTTGCGAGAGAAAAAATTTCTGGCAGAGCGACGCCCGGAATAGTCCAAAAACTGATAGCAGCGGACCCACAAAATTCCGTTCAATTTCAAAGTCACGACAAATTTCAAATCAGGACAAGTTTCGTGGTAAACCACTCAGAAAGATGTCCAAGAAAATGTTGATCTATCCGCCAGAAGGTCAAGGCGGACCCCCGTTAACCTTATTTCGAGACTCCTCGAGCGTGGATTGCCGAATAAAGGGAAATCCACGAAAAGGATTTCGATACGACGTAACGTACATTCAAAAGTTCGTGAGTCCCACGTGGCGCCCCCAGGAAGAAAGCGCAAGCACTAAAGAATCCGATGAAAATTACGAAAAGTGCACGTGTCTTATGGATCACGGGTGATGGGAGCTTTTTGAAAATTTTCGGCATTAGCTTTCAACGGCAAAAAGCACGTAATGGGATAAACTAGCTTTAAGCAGCTTCAAAAAAGCGACGTATGTTTTTATCTCGTGACAATAATGTTCGCAGGTTCTTTGTGTACTGAACTTTTGTAAAGGCTTATCTACATTATTATTTTTTTTTACTGTGACAATCAGCTCATTTTTTTTAAAGCTGTCATTGAGATTTAACAACTAATATTCTTTTTGTATATTATATAAATGTCTTAAAAGTCTTTTTTTATTTTTCTTAAGTGACATTTGAATTTCGTCTTTCGAACGTGAGACACTTCAAATTATTAAGCGTGTTAATGTCCAAGGTTATTGATAGGGAGGAGAAATATAATATTGTTTAATGGAAAATTATAAATTTATAAAATGCCAAGACAGCTACGTTTAGTAATAGGAATAGCCTTAATTCTTTTGGCAGTTGATCATATTCTTTCTCATTAACCAAAAAAAAGGTTTATTTACACCGTCGAAACTTTAATCGGCTCCGTGTGCCTTGTGAGGAAACACGAAGAAATTCGACTTTCTAGATTTCGCTTGTTCGTTTCAGCTGTTTCGATCATTTACTGTCACGAAATTGTGGAACGATCAGAAAATTCAGCAATCAAACAAAATTATCACACGTGCCGTTCGTTGATGTGAAAATTTCAAAAAATGCGTGTACTCGACATTGCAATTGTCACTTTATTACTGTACTGTGCCTACGAGATATTACGGTAAAAAATCCAGGTAAATTCCTTTACTGATACCGAAGTCTTAATAATTTATAAAAAAAAAAAGAATAAAAAAAGTACCACATAAAAACACTAACATTTTCTAAATTACAGGTGATGCTACAGAATTTGAAAAATACCCACACCGAATAAATTGAAAATACAAAATGAAGCTGAACCGAATTGAAACAAGTGAAATAGATTTATTAAAAAGAAAAAGGATGTACATGGTACCCATAAAACTGTAGAGTGCTCCAACAGAATTGTCAACTACATTTAATATGCACCGATGTCATTCAAACCTAAATAATCTAATTTCACCATGGGGACCTGTAAAATTATCCCAATGAAAAGTTTCTTCGAAAGAATTCTCAGACCCTTCGAAAGTCCAAAACAAGTCTCCATAATGACTGTACGCAGCAGATACTGGTACCTGAAGCTATCGGGTTACCAAAAACTTGAGTTTGGGACTAACTTTCGCAGTTCATGAAAAATTCTTAAGTTTGCCCTGGACTGTTCTTTCCCTACTCGTTACATATCCTTGCACTGAGATCAGATTGTGAAATCAGTCAAGTAGAGATCAGGCAAACCTAAGTAAGAGGAAAAAAAAAAAATAAATAAAAGAGATACGACTCACTCAAATGTGTTACTTGTGGCTGTTCTGGGGAAAGTGTCGCGAAGGGGTATGCGGAGATGGGAAATTGCAAGTGCGCAAGGGAAACAGTAATTAATTGGGTAAACGAGAAATTGCAGGTTAAATTGGCAAGACGATTTAGCATAGAAACCCTCCTTGCAGCAGCAGTAGCAGTAGTGTTGACAGCAAGTATTGGCATCAGCCAAGGGCTAAATCAACCCCTGACTGGGTTTACCACTTGCGATGCTACTAAGTAGAGCTGCTTGATTACTAATCCTCATCCCTCTTAAAAGAGGCTTGAACAATTATAGGTATAATTAAATGGGCTTGGGGAAGGGGGGAGGGGGGGGGGGTGCCATTGATATTATGCAAAGTCCACACTTTACAAGGTATGTGGGTATCTTTTTTTTTTTTAATTGATATATCTTGATCTTGTGTTAATAAAGTGTGAGACTTATTAAGAATTTTTCAAATTTCCGCTTCCCTCCCCCGGAAGTATTCTCTATCTCTAGTATAGTGGTATCCCCGGAAGTATTCTCTATCTCTAGTATAGTAGTATCCCCGGAAGTATTCTTTGGATTCCCTCGCCAACAGAGTTCCATTCAATTTTATTCAAGATTTGTAAGAGGAACGAATTTGAAAATGTGTGGTAGTCACGATGAGAAGCGGATCGTAAGGTGTAACGCGATAAGTAAATGTCATGATATTACGGTAAGCTAAGGGTGGGTTCACCGTTGAGCTTTAAGAGGATTATAAGGGCTTTAACCTACCGTGAGAATTCGATTGGACTGAATTCGAATCGCTTTCGTTTCCCGCCCAAATCAATCCCATGACGATTCGACAATGAAAAATGTCGACTACGTGTTATTTTGCCTGCTATAAAAATGATTGTCAGAGCTGCGATTTTTTTGACAGGTCCACAACCCACCGGTCGTTGGATGATCTTCGGCTTTAAACGAAACGTCCTGTGATCGTGGTTTTATTAAAAGTAGGGTTAAATTGGAAATAATATATTGTAACGGTACAGCTTTCCTTTCCTTATGGCTGACTCGTCCAATGAGGAGATGTGCCAGAGCTTAGAGGGTCGTGCACTGGGAGCGCACTAATCAGACAGAAACAATACCAGACAATAGAGGGGTAACTGTGCCAAAGAAAACTAACGATAATCTGTCAGTGTCAAAACTGGCCAACAGAGAAAAAATCTTTGTCGAATGAATATACTCCTGGATTTAATATCAATAATTTCTGCGAAAGCGCGTTCGTTTTATTAGATTTAGAGTATTTATAATACTGTTTTTTTTTGTGCAGTGAACGGATCAAATTCAGTATGCTGACCCTGCAGATTTGAAATACGAATGCAATTTTGGAACGGAATACGACCGAGTCAAATTACAGATGGAATTTTAGCTATTCGAATATATTTGATTTTCAAGAGCAAAAGGTTGAAGGTAAGTGAAAAAAAATCTTTTGATACAAAAAAAAAAGAGTAAGCACAGCCTGACTTGAAAGCAAATATCATTTTTTTTTGTAATATTTCAATTATTAGGGTTTTAATTGATTCTTTTTTTTTTCTCAACATTTAAAGTACAGATGTAGGTTAGGTATTATGAAAATACAAAGGCACTTATTGTTTCTAGAAATACTCGCGAGCTGTGGGGATTTCCAAGGAGCGCAAAGGAGGATGCGAATACATCCGACCGGAAGTTGATATATACTGTGGACATCTGTTGAACGTTTTCATGAATCGACCTTCCCTTGAATTTCGGTTAGGCTCAGTTCGCATTCAAAGTCGCTTCCTCCGTTCAACTATTAACTATCTATACTGATGAAACTCATCCCTGCCATTGGACCTTCTTGGATAAGGATTGCCCTAATTCAAATTAATCAGCGGATCACAATCGAAACACAGTATTTCCATTTTACGTAATTTTCCTGTAAACCCTTGTAACATGTTTCTCTGTACAGAGTGGAAAGCTCAAAGGATCAGCTTTACGAACGCTTCATAGGTAGACAAATAATCTACCTTGGTTTTGTTATATTTTCAAAAATTCAAGATACAAATCCAGTCCGTCGTGAAAGGCAGAAAAGAATATTGGTAGACATGCAAAAGAAAGATGATAAAACACGAGTAAATAAGAAATCATATCCGGTGAGACATATTTAATAAGGAAACGCGGAAACGCGATGAAGATGAAAAAAAAGGGACTGTATTAAGAAAACTAAATAATTCATGAGCTCGTGTCTTTATGTTGATTTCATTTATTTGGGTAATGAAAAGAAAAGAGAAACAGGGAAAAAAGTCATTAAATAATCACAGCTATATTCTGTCTCTGATTAAACTTTTTGTTTGACGATGTATGATGGGAAAAAGTCACGCTACTCGTTAGGACAAAGTTGAAAGTGCAAACGCAGGCGAGTTTACAGAATTGACAAAAAAAACCTGGTTAATTAGTGATTTGTCACTGGGGAGCTAATTGACATGTCCCATGAGGAGTGACTGGATGACATAAGAGTATACCAGCGTTACAAAAAAAAAAAAAATCCGTAAAAGCAAATTTTAAAAAGAGTAAAATTATATTCCCATACAATTTTCACAATTCACAATTTTCAATTGTGACCAAGAGTTTCTTGGGCTTTGAAAACTAACACGAATGTAAATTAACACACGTGTGAACATACATGGAGGCTTTATGGTGCAGCAATGGCGAATAAAAAGCCGAGCAAATGGAAATTCACATAATAAATCCCAACACAATTTCACATGCAACTGCAATATGAAACTCCATTAACCCATGGGAAAATATTTTCTAGAGCCTTAAAGCCTTTCAGTTTTATCTCTTCGAACAGTATATGAGCATTTGTACAGTCTTAAAGGCAAAAATCACCTTGAGTCTTACGTAACTTTGCTACTTTTGTTTTTCAATCAGTCATAGCGTAATATCCTGAAACATCAAATCTGTACTTTTCAATGTAATACAAATTGACATGGTACATTGTTGCAGCATTTTGCAAATCCATTTGTTACAACTTGAAGTGGCATAAATTAATAACTGTAAAAAATGAATAACATGCCTTTTGATTGTTGGCAGCAACGTTTTACGTTATCTCAATTAAAAGCAGAGTTACAGGACCAATAATCTTTCACCTGTCAGATACAAATGTATGGTGAAAGTCGTATGAATTAAGGTAAAGTACATTTTTATAATTTTAAATAATCTTTACTCACGTACATGTAATTCCTCGTCGTCGTTGATCTGAAAATTTTACAGAAAGCACCAAACGGATGGGATGCCGGTGAAAAAAAGTATAGACAAAAAGAAAAAGAAGCAGCGAGAGTGATTCTGCAAGCTCTGCACTCCCCGAGGTAATTTCCAACAACTCCCACCAATATTTCCGATTCTTCATCCTGCTTGATTCGACCCTCCAGGTTATCAAGAATCAGCTACCCTCCTGCTATAGAATGTGGCTGGTCCAGATTACATATGAATGTACACATATGCACCTATCTAGTAGAGCCCAAAGAATCCATACTCATTTGCCAGGGTCAGGAAAGCTTTCGAAAAAGCGTAACAAGTGAAAGCTCCCAGCCTTACATTTCTCTCCGAAGATTAAATAAAATATCAGGATTAACCCTAAGTATATCTGTATATCGATATTAAGCTCTGTACACAAGAAAAATGGCCAGGTAATTTCTATTAATTTTCAAAAGTGCCGATCGAAACTTCTAAACTTGTAGTAGCCAAAAGTTTATTTAAAGAGCTTGGTACAATAGTATTGCGTTACTTGGGAAAACTGACTCCGGGATCCGCAAAGTTAAGATCACGTGTTACTTCAAGAGAATGTTACACCTGCAGAGTTGGCGGTTAGTACGGTAGGGCAGATTAAAAAGCTTCTTGTGGTAATACGTAATAATGTAACACTGGAATGAGAAGGTCGCCAGGAGTGCTTTCTGGAAACGGAAGTGCCGTCGTCGCAATGAAACTGCTAAGTAATTCGTGCAGTTACTTAAAAGTGATGACGTTACTCGTGGACGAGACATTCAAATAGAATTGTCTTGTGCAGAAGGTGACGCAGCCCAGTGTAAATAATATAAGTATCGTTAAACAAAATGCAGATCGCAATACGTAAGTGGAATAGGATATCGTGTACATCAAATGATTCTGTAACCAGAGACTATTTTAAGTAATATCGAATTCCGTTAATACGTTGATGCCGTGTACGGTAAGCGGAGCAAGGGTAAACGCATATTGAATTTTGAAAATGGTCATTGATCAGTCAGTTAAGCAACATGGTTGTACGACGCGCGCGCCATCTGTGATCATCCTGGGGTATCGATATCTATGCGTTTGTACAGAGAGACATAGAAACACATAGTGATTTTGATGCAATCTTATGAAATGAAGATTCAGACATTATTTTACGGAAATTTATATAGTATTAAGTAAATTTTTTATTGTTTTTTTTTTTTGACAAATTTTAAAATATCTGTATAATAACAAAGTGATGCTCCACTCGTATTTATATCATATATTATTTTATTCGTGCAATCGTACTGCTGCAGCGAACTTTATTGCGATACGGAAAACCTTGTTTGCGGGTAGCGTTGCGAATTAGATAAGTAAAGAATTTCATTTATTCGCGACAATAACCATAATTTCAAAGATACGTAGAATGAGCATGAAAATTGTGAAAATCGTCACCTATCAGTGATAACAATTTTGCGTAACGCGAGGCGTAACCTCATTTTGTTTATAGCGATTGCCATTCCCCCGCCATCCCTTCAATCCGGAAGGAACGCTGTAGGAGTCAAAAATAGGGTAAAGTAAAGCGGCGTAAAGTATTACGTTTCAAAATGTCCAAGGGGTAAAAAAGAAAGCACTAAATATCGTATAGGAAAACAAAATTTTAAACAAGTATCAAGTAAGATTACTTCTCATAAAAATCTAATAAGTCGCTATTAGGATTGGAAGTGGGAGTAAATGCGTTTAAGTGATTATGAAAACAAAAAATTAATAAAATAAAAAAAAAAGCTCCAGTTGATCTAAGAAAGCATTAATACGAATTATGGCCGACAGGAAGATTGAGGAGGCCAATTAAATGCGACTTTGATTTGTCCTTTTTTTTTTTTCGAAAAACTTCCGATATTAAACGTACCGGGGTGAACTTCCTGAAACGGAAGTACGCGGA
>JARPRH010007778.1:0-13977 GCA_031763665.1 Calameuta haemorrhoidalis
ATACCGACTAGTGTAAATAACGATATAAACTCTCTATCGATGATTGCGACGACAGATATTAAATTATAATGAATTATCGAGTAATCTATACGAGGAAAACACACATGTTTATTAATAAACATTAGTAAAATCAAGACGCCCTTACTTCACACAGGCTTTTGCGTACTTTATTCATTCCTTTCTCCTATTTCACTTTCCCGTTTACTGAAACAAGTTATGTGAAACAAGTTTTTTTTTTATATTTTATGTAAACTTAAAATAAAGTTTGGGCAACCAAGAGAGGTTGAAAGAGAGGAACCTTCAAAAATGTTTATAGTAAAGTAAAAAAGAGTTCCTCATTGGGGATCGAACACAGTTTAATATCAGAAAAATTTATGATAGACATTTATCTATAATATCTCAAAATTTCTCTGAACTTTTCTTGGTCGTTTCGGCGTTTTTTTACCAACGATGATCATGACCCGCGCGGCTACAGCAGAATCTGCAACGTCGACAGAGGCGATGATAACGAAATCCTACTCCTGGACTCGCCGCTACGATTTAGCGCCATGCTTTTGGTATCGGCTAAAAGCGAAGGGTTGTGCATCTCCCTACTTATCTCTAGCTCAACCACGGCGCCACTGAGCGCCACTAGATCCAACAGCTTATCTCGATAGGTCTTCGTCAGGTCGATATTTCGTGCCATAAAATAGGCAGCTAACTTCAGACTGTATGCCAAACTTGTCCCCAATTTCAAAACATAGTTAATAGTGCCGAGTTTCGCCATTCGTGGCGCATGTGTTCCTTAATTCGCGATCCCTGGTTGAGCTGCAAGTACCGAGGGGTGTGAAAGATAGAAATCAGCTGCGCATCTCTATACATTTCGGACGGTTAAAGATACCGCTTTTCTTTCTGAAAAGTTCAAAGAAAGATAAAACGATCCATAAAATACGCTCGTAAATTTGACTAATTTTAAGAAATATATCTAAAGTCCGTGATGCTTCATAAAGAATTTTGAACGCTACGGCAGCAGGGTTTGTCGAGAGGAAATTTAGGTTTGTTAAAAAATAATAAACCGAAAACGATGATGCGTAATCGTCATTAGCCAGGACGGATACAAAGGAAGAAAAGGAAAAAAAGAAAAGCCAAAATACAATAGTGGATTATTTTTTAGTGCTACGAAGCAACGCAATAGGGTCGTTAAAAAATGGTATGGTCCAATGTTCCGCTGTTATGTGCCTGTGCAAGATAAAAAAGAGTAAAATGGCAGCCAGTAAGATCCGAGTCGCCGTCCGTCTAAACGGGCGCTGTGACTCCCGTGAGGGCAAACTTTGACATTGGAATCTTTCTTCCTGTACTGTAATGAGAAGTTAATGTTTTCCAGTAAAATTTATATTTAAAATTAATTAGCCTTTTTTAACGCAAGCTTTCTGTTCGTCCTACGAACGGATCCTTTGCGGGTATTTAATATCGCATTTAAGGGAAAGACACGAGAGACCGATTACATAGAATGGAGTGGAATAAAGGAAGTTTATTGCTTTTGTAATCTTATATGTATTTTTTTTTATGATTCTATGCTCGCATGTCGATGCTACGTTTACCGGCTAAAGATACCTTGACACGTAACGATATAGATGGCGAAGTATATGACTATTTTTATCCGGCTTTGAGTATAAAAATATAGGGTACGAGGTACTTTACTGGCTACGATATTACGAAATAAAATTTCTTCTTTCAATAAAACTTATCACTTCTTACATTTTTGACTTGTATGAGAATACATGCACGATTTAAGTGACGTCATGGATATTATTACTCTACTTTGATTCAGGCTCTCAACGAAAGATCTGAAGTCTTCCTGGAAATTATTTTCAGTCAATTTCTTTTTTCTATCTTTTTCTTAAGGTGCGTTTCGATGTTCGCTCAAATCGCTGCGAGCATAATTGTGTCTCGCTCCATCGTATGCAGGTAAATAATGACGCAACGATATTCACAGTATTGGCAGTGAATTTCGAAATGTACCTTTAATAATTTCCTAATTTCTTTTGATCTTTCTTAATTTCTATGTACTCTTTTTCTCTCGTTGCAACGACCAAGGCCCGTGTTCTCAAATCTATCCTAATGATTCTCGATTCGAAAACCATTGGCCGGGGTCGTGTGCGATATTTACGAGAACGGATCGAGAATTCAGGTCCTGATATTCGTATCGAGCATATCAATCATCCTTTTATCTGTCACTCATCTATTTCAGTCGGTACTGACGAGTATCAAAAGTTCAAAGTTCCTCCCGGTTTTTTGAGGCAGTGACAGCGTCGTGCACTACTTTTGAGTCTTCCGTGTCACTTATGTATCCTTGTTCCCCAGTATAGTGCGTCGGGTAGATCAAGAGCGGAGCCGCAGATAGCGCTATCAGGTCCCGTTGGGGAAAATGTTTCTTCCAGGCGACTCTAGAGAGAAAAGCAAAAAAATAATCTCACCAAAGATAAAATCTGTAATATTTAAAATGATCTCGTTTAAAACGTACCTGGGATGCTTGTCGAAAAGGATTGGTAAATATTCATCGACCGGTACCATCGATTCCAGAGGCTTAGCTCTTAATAGTTTTTCAGAGCCACTTTTTGATAAGATATAACCCAAAGTCCAATAACTGTATCCAGCATAGACTAAATATTGCGAACCTTCGACCAGAGGTTCCTCTTGTTCCTGCATCCGTTTTCTTCCCAAGTACCTTGAAGGATTATAAGATAAGATAAAAATCTAAGGGTTTTTGATCGCTTGACAATGTAGGACGGAATTTCGTGTACGCGAATATAATAAGCGGATCAGGTAGGATGAGTTTTGAACAAATTTTCCTTGAGATAATACGAAAGTGGGCGGTTTTGGTTCGGAGAGCGAAGAAGAATTAATCAATGAGGATACCGAATGGAAATCTTCATTATTTCGCTTTCTTAAGGAGAATCAATTTAATTAGTGCCATTTCCCGATCTTCTTATGTTTCTATCAATTTAATCAATCTAATGTTAGATTTGTAATAGATCAACCCAAGTTCTCTCTTGTTAAAGCCATGACGCAGCTTTATATAAACGTCATGCCAGTAGCATCCTTAATTAGGTCATTATCCTTTGATCAAATGTTTGCCTTGGAAACTTGAAATTTGTTGGTGGACCTTGGGCGTGGTATAATTAATGAACCTCTAATGAATTCGTAGCTAGTTCCAGGACAAAGAAGAGGAGCTGCGAAGAAGGAAAAGGTTTCGTAATCGGTTTCAAGAATTTTATAAAGTTTTTATCCCACTGCTGTCATGTACGCATAATGGAGTTCAGGCTGTATCATCGGTTCCGGGTATTTTGTAAAGGGTTAATTTCACCTCCAAAAATCAATGAAAAAAAAGGAATGAATTCGCTGACAGATCGTACACGAATATTTCATTGAAATTTTTAGTACACCCTGTACATTGATTAAATTAAAAAAATACAAGGATATAAATTTACTTACACCAAATCCCAGGAGATATTCAATCGATCCAATTCGTTTAAGATGAAATTGACTTTCTGTCGAAAATATGGCTCAAATCGTACGTCGTCTTCGAGAATCATTATTTTATCATATCCATTTTCGATCATCTGTAAATTATTGATTTTTTAAAATCATATCGGTAGTATAACAAGGGGGGTTCTGGAAACAAGATTCCTAGAATCAAGATCCACGTGACGTCACTTTTTGAAATCAAGGGGGTCCACGACGTCGATCCAGCATGGATGCGAATCTTCGAAAGCTCTTGAAGTGTCTAAAAATGTAGATTCAGGAATCCGTGTCCAGAGCCTCCCTTGTTAAACTAAATATATGCAAAAGTCTAGCAGCCGTTACACGTTAAAAAGAACTTTACCTTATTCCAGACGATATAGTGACTCAGGAAGCAGCCAATCTCACCCATGGTCATGGGTCTGTAGGTCAAAAATATTAAGACATTATTATTATAAAATGAAGAAAAAATACGTGTCCACGTGTATCCACATATGTAAATACGAAGGTTCCAAGCTTGGAAAAATTTCGATCGATTATCAAAATCTTGTGTCGACATCCACCAGCAGGCCTTCTGGATTCTGGCTAATATTAAGACGTCAAGTCGTACCAGCGACTACGTGTCGGTGCTCGTAAAAGTTTCATGTAAATTATTTTTCTAGATTAATATTTGACGACATCTGACGTCAGAATGTATCAACGAGTTTCGAAGCGTCTCGAAGCAATAACTGGTGACGACTTCTATATTTAAAAACGCAGTCCTACCTTAATGATTTATTGGATTAAATATACCATATAAATATATATATGTTAATATTAAATTTGCGTAATAGCTGAAAATTTATCATTGAGAAATGTCTGTTTACAGTATATCCGTATTATTTTTTATATTATTTTTTTGTATAATTTATCTCATTACAGCTGTTCTAGGTTACCTTTTGTGATAAGGGTCGGCGTACTCGGGCATCATTTTCACACCCCATTCGAGCAATGACGTCTCGTTGAGTGTTCTGAAAACAAATAAAAATGGTTTAATCGCATTAATATCTTCCCTTATCAGGAATCTTCAGCGAGATTTTCTAATTCTAATCTCATTCCTGTCATTGATATCCGGTTCGGGTTTGAACCCTAAATTGTCAGAATGTCAAATCGAAGTAAACTTCATTAAGGCTTCTGGCCGAATGAATCAAATTTACTGCTTCTAGCGGGATGACAGATACTGAAAGCTGTCAAACGGACAGAAATCTATGGGGGGAGGCAGTTTCAGTTACATTAGCGAGGATTAATGACAGAGAATGAAGATTAATAATTTAATTTATTGATAACAGAAGTTCGATGAAATACGGATGAGAAGGAGGCTGGCTAGCTGATTTATAGAACGATGCGAAAATTTGAGTATTCACGTACGAGTGTTTACGAAGTTCCTTGACCTTTTCAAGAATTTAATTGTCTTGTCTCAACTAAACCGCATCTTAAACTTGATTGCGAGATTTCGTTTAGGATGCTGCGCATTCAAGGGTTATCATTATCATGAATCACGTTGTTAATCCTAGAGTTTTTACGTACCACCTCTGGAAGCCATTTCCATTTATATTTGTCGACATTCTCAAGGATTTTTCTCAGCTTAAAAGAAGCAATGCTCGTTCACTTGATTACGTGATAAGGTTTTTATCCTTACGATAACAATGTATCTAGGACGGAACGGCGGTCGTAGAAATTTATTTCAACCATTCAGACGTTACGGATTCCATCCGTCTGTGCAAATAACTTTACGTACTTTCTTATCAGTTAGAAATTCACTCGCAGGATTATTGATATCCAAGTGAAAATTATATAATTTTATATAATTATTGGAAAATTATTGGATTATTTATAGCAAAGTGAAAGTTATTTATATCGAAAAGATCAGATGAGGAGTCCCTATAATGTAGTTAAGTGAAGAGATTATCGTCCCTATAATTTTCTCGAATGCTTACATTTGCGACTCATCGTTTTTCCCGAAAATCCATCTTCCCGAATATGAATCTTCTCGAAAGCGAGTGAAGCCCAAGTGGGAATGTGGATTTTTAGGAAAATGAAAACTCGAAAAAATTATAGGAACTTCCGGGCGAGAATGTTAAGGATGGGAAGTGACACCAGACAATGTCAAAGGAAATTGCTTGACGCGCATCGAGGGTGAATTTCATATGTTACATCAAAATGGTTTCTAAAGGTCTTGTCTGCGTCCACTAGGACAATTTCTGGTTTAGCACGAGACCTGAAAATATGTAAAGTGCAGATGGGAATGTGTACAGTCGTAATAATAAGTAATTTTAATAGAAGCGACACCAGACTAATAGAAGTTCCGACGTGACTTTACTCATTGTCAGTTCTGGATTTGCTTATCTGTAAAAATATACAGTATATTGATTATATTAGCAAGGAGGAGATGAATAACGTATAGCAAAGAAAAAAGTTTTAATGTATCTGGAAAAGAAGAGGACGAGTGGAGAACAAGGGGAAAAGGAGACTGTGGGGACGCGTCTCCAGGTAACCCCCCCCCCCCCCTTCTCTTTAAGCTTTTCTAATTTTTATGCCTTAAGAATTAGAAAAATACCATTACTATAATATATATTCCTGAACGTTATAACTTGATGGCAAAATAATGGAAAATCTTGATGTCTTTTCTTTTAAGATAATCCGAGTGGACCAAAGGAGTGAAAGAATAAAGAAAATGCAGGAGAATTCACTTCGATCGTTCCTAGACGAAATCATAAGAAAACTATGGGAAAGCCTTAAATTTTATCCAACCTGACTCTCAGTTTTGCCACATTATTCACTTTTCGTCTTTTCATTTCTTTTTTCTACCTTTCGCCAAAGCGAAGAAATGCCCGGACTTTTTATCGGTTAAGACGTCAAATTCTGTTGACTCGAGGAACTTTGAGTAAAAATGGTACGTCATGAGAGGGTAAGCCGTTATAAATTCCAATTATCAGAATCAACGAAGTGTTATCAAGTGAGGTCAAAATATTTTAATATATTCGTAAATATTAATGAAATCTTCCCTGTGGGTCAAATGGGATATACGAAGGATAAGAAAGATGTAAAAGTAGACTGGAGAGTAAAGAAGAGAGAAAAAGTAGTTTAACTGATTTAAAGTAAGTCCCGTTAACCGTAAATCAAATTAAAGTATATAATAATACATTAAACGTACCGATATACTAGGTGTCCTCTATAGACAGTAACTATAGAGAAAATTAACAGAAAAAGCTATAGTCGGTCCACGAGTACAAAATGTTTCTTATTCGACAGTTTGCAAGCATTAAAAAGTCTAACAAAATCAAACGTGGCTTCCCATAAAATCACGGAAATATATTATAAAGAAAAAGAAAAAGAAAATATACATCATTGCAAAGCCATGCATATGCATAACCTTGTAACGAAAATCGTATGCAGAGCCACGTGTGACTTGCTGGAGACTAAAATCGTACAGTCTTACAGATACAATGTAAACAGCGACCGATTCACAATATAATAGAAACGCGGCTAGAGACCCAGTCAAAACAAAGAGCTGTACTACGGCAGTCAAAACAAACATCTTACAAATTAAAATACGCTCCAGGTTTACTCAGTGCCGGGCGAAACGGTCGATACGAAGGAGCTTCCCGAATTCCTATCGGTAAAAAGTTGAAAAGGACAGCGACGGATATCGTGAAGAAAGTCAGCCGAACTTTCTATGATATTTCGAAAGAGTAATATCCGAATGCTTCCTCCGTACGAGCCACTCAACATGATGGACCCTAATAACACTCACGAGCGAATGACAAGGGTAAGCTGTGCCGAATACAGGACCCACGCGCTTCACATATTGTAGCATAAATTCGAGAAAGTTCGAGCGTCCAGCTCTGTTTACCCTGAGCCGCCATGAATATCGAGAGTCAAGCGTGACGCGCAAGTTACGCTCAAGGTCAAGCACGAACTGTGAACAGGAATTTAGTGCTACTTCGATCCTATGAACAGGACCAGCCCATACAAAGATTAGCTGCGAAGAAAGAAGCTTGCGAAGATCTTCTGTGAGTGGAATCTAATTAATTTTTGGCAAATAATTTACGGTTTATCAGTCGAGAGACGCGTTGCGCATGACCATTGCAAATAAGGGCACTATCGCGATTTTCGCGCAGTGGAAACGAATAGGATGGATCCCGAGTTTGCACGGAGTCAAGGTAAGTCGCGATTCTGGGATCCAGAGAGATCGACAAGGGGGTCGAGAGAGGGCGGGGGGGGGGGGGGGAGATATACTAAACTTTACCAAATCCTAACAAAAATTTGACGCTGCAGACGAGCACGTAATTTATGAGATGCTTGACGTGGCGCCGTTTGATCATTAGTCTCCAGCTTTTTCTACCCACATGAGAAATTCCGGCTTATATTATTCGACGGGGGTAACTCGCGAGGTTATAGGTCAAGCGTGAAAATTTGACCGGTATAAGAAGAAAGGATGAAACTAGGTGACATAACGATGGTAAAAATATATTGACACTTACAGTCAGTCGATCCACGTTAAAAGAAAGGGAAAGGCCTTTCGCTCGTGCTGCTTTCGTTCGCAGTTTTATTTTCTTCCATATTGAATTTCTCGTAAGCAGCCATAGCTGCGCTCTACTTCTTTATTACCAAGGATTTAATTAATTAGGTAAATATTGAATAGATGTAATTTCAAGAGTGAATTTAATAGAGTTTTTTGTCTTTTCTGTTTATCGATTACGGAAAATCAACGCATTTCATTTAAATGGCTCTTTGTATCAACCGATTAATTTAGCGGCTAAACCGCTTTTCGAAGGAAACTTTTATCGGCATGACAGCTGATAAGAACATCCTTTGAAGGCTTAACTAAGTCTGTTACCTAACAAAGCGCTCCTTTTGATACACTGCGAGTACAGGATCGATCATTTCAGAAATATCGAAGGTTCCGTCCACTTTCGGCAACGTTCAGATTTAATAAAGCTTTTCGGTTGTGCTCTCCTCCTTTTGTTCCTGCTTCGTTAAAAATTGTCTTACAGGTCGTCTTATCTTCCAAGGAAAAAAGAAAAGCACGATTAATCGGATTAACCTTCCGGGTTTGCGTTCGTGCTTAGTTATTGCCAAAACCTTATGCGTGCAGAATAGAGACCGCACGCGAATCTTCGAAGATTAAGGCATTTTGCTCCTGCGTCGACTTTTCATTACTGATCTCGCTATATTTTTTTCTCCCCGTGAAAACTCAGTCTGCTTAACCACGTAAGGTTCAGCTTAGGCACGATATTGAAAGTTTTTTTTCTTTTCATCTTTTTCCTTAATCTTTTTTTTTTCATCAGAAAATCACTTTATGACATTCGGGCGGCAGGTGTTGCGTTTTTCTCAGTTCACTCTGTAAATTATAATTCTCGTTGAAAACCCGTATCTTTTCCAGCGAGTAATCGAATGAAGCATTCATAAGGCAGGCGGAGAAAGAAAAAAGTTTCTTCCTCAAAGTGCAAGGGAAAAATGTCCGAGACGGGATGGCAAATAAGACGGGAAAATCTACGCCGTCTCGGACGGCTTTTTTCTTAATTGCTGTGAATTTGAAAACTGAAAAACAAGGTAAATTCTATAACCTGCATAGATGTCACTTTCGAGCGATGGCTCAGGTTTATATTATTATTATTAAGTAGGACGATATTTTCCAGAGGCAAATGAAGAAATGGAGTCGGCATTGGCGCGAAATTTGAAATTGTAGATTCGCACTGGATTTGGCGCCATGTTGGTAATACATGTTATCAAAGTGACCAACTTCAGGCACGAGGCAGGTGATCCTAATAACTAATAAGTAAAAGATTCGAGGCGGATCGTACGAAAATCCGTTGGAGGCTACCCCCCCCCCCCCCCCTCCCCAAATTCAAGTGACTCGATTTATTGCTAATGAGGAATACTGTTTTCTACCCTCAAAGCTTTATCATCATTATCTTCGTTATTCTTCATGTCGATCCTCTTCCGGGATAGGCGGATTACAACCTCAAAAAGAAGAAAGTCACGTGGTTAACCGGGGAGAGAGATATATATTTTTTTTCATTAAAAATGAATAGTATTTACTTTTTTGTGGGCCTGATTTAGGATTGCGCCGTAATCGTTATCAAATACTCGTATCCATAATTGATATCTTTATTTAATTTCATAAATCCTTTTTTTTCCCCGAAATAATATTCTTTATTTGCTCTGACAACGTGTCACGTAGAATTCTATGTTTGGTTTGATTTCCTGAACTCATCCTCGACTCGTGGTCTCTTATATCCTCATGTGTGTAGCCACGTGTCTGTAACTATATGTATAGATATATATTTAACTTTTGGCCGGCAGGCCGGGTGGTTGAACCACCCAGCGAAATGTTCGAAGGGACGCGATTTCTAAACAATCAAAGGTATTAGGATTATGAATTCGGAGTACGGGTAACCGTCGTTTATATTTTCAAGCGACGTTTCTTTCGAACGTTTCTTGGATTTTCACGAATTCTACACTTTTTACCAAGACCATTATCGCGATTGAAAAGAAGAGTCTTGCAGCCTTCCATTTCGATATTTTCATTTTAAAAAACATCAATTTTAGGCCCAAATGGCGGTAGAAGCTTCGGGAAAAAGACCGATGACGCACTTTCAATGTGCGAAGGAAATATACTTTTTTGCAAAAAATAATCTTTTTGTAAAACAAAAATACGATAAAAAAACGAAATAGCAACACCTTTTCCGATTTTTTGTATTTACGTTTTCATTTGACTTGATAACTTTGCGCAGAATTATTCCATCGACTCGAGACTTATTCAATTGGATTCTTCGCTTTCTGACGAATCGAATTCGGCTGTTACAATTTTTAAGAATATCAATTCGAACAGATGTTGTACGTAAAAGAAGCTTTCGGGTAGAATATTACTTTGCTCGACAGACGCCAGAAAAAGGCCAGAAAAGGTCAGAAAAGGCCAGAAAATGGTGTCCGCCAGAGAGTTAAGTATGTATGAGAGAGTTAAGTATGTACGTGCACGTAATAGATGCGATTGTGTACCAGCCCGAAACTCTCGGCCAGTTATTGCCTTCTTGGATCAAATAATCTGCAATGTACACGACGTGGTTTCCATCAGGTCGACCGAGGCTGCTTTCTGGCTCAACCTTTTTCGCGTGTAAACAAGATCCTACGTACTTCGGTCTGTTACCTTCTTTTTATTTATTTTTTTTTTCTTATTCACATCGTGTATTCTCGCGCACACGCGTGCCAACGTGAATGTATGTACGTCAATTCTGTCAGCCTTACTTACTTTAAGAGGTCAGATAAAAGAACCCGAAATTGTCGTTACTTTTCTATCGATTTCATGAATATTTAGTTTCGTGCAGGCACAGGGCGTACCCACGTGCTAATGTGTATAGGACTGTATAAGTCATATCTGACAGCTGTCAAATCATGTTGACTTTAGTCCTTTAATGAATCGTTTATTTAAGCTGATGGGTGGACGCGCGAGTACAGTTTGTAACGGTGTACGTAAACGTAGATTATTTGCGAATCTGTAGAAAACGGAAGCGCAGGAGGTAATCGAGGTTATGAAATTCGCTATTTTTTAATTGCCCAATATTTCGAATTTTTGTCGGACAATATAATTGTCAATTGAATCCGAAAGAATGCGAAAGATTTATGTCGTGGGAATAGCTAATTAGCGATTTTCTCGAAGCTGCTGAGAAATTAAATTTGTGTGAAGCCAATAAATTTCATTGGCTTCGTGAACACAAGAGGTCCTTTCTATCAGTTCCTCTGTCTCTTATCACTTGATAATAGGACGAGGGTTAGAGTGGTTCCCCGACACCAGTGTGACTGTAATGGGAAGAATGTCCAGGGTCCTGCATATTATGGATTCCTCCCCCATACGGCGCTGTTCACATGCGGCGTTACACACATGGTTTCTGGCCCCGATTATTCTTTCGCGTTGACGGGCTGAACAAAAGTCTGGCAAACTAGACGGGCCTTAGTCAGATTTACATGTAATTTTGTACGCGGGTTCCTTTTGGTATTTTTACACTGTACAAACAAAGTCTGACTATTTAATGCTGGGCTGTTAGCCGATCCTATTTTTGGAACGTCTTGTATAGGTTGGTAGTTTGGTTGGAGTCGACATTAGTTCATTCTATTATAATGCTTTAGCATCGAGTCCTGTTTGGCTGAGTTTACCTGTATGCTGGACATTTACGTAATGATATTTCGAATTTTCTATTTTTAGATTTTTTTTTGATAATTACGGATTTCTGAATTTTATCGTGTTTGGTCGTTTTGTGCTCTCTGGAATTCTCAATGGATTTTTGCTGTTTTTGAAAATAATTATCTTGTCGTGGTCACACAGTCATTTTCGATATACGTTCGATAGATTTTGCATAAGGTTTTTTTGGAAAAGGTCTGATTGACCGAAGGTTGTTGACGCACGTGGTCAATCAATTCTTGTTTTTTCTTTTTTTCTTTATCACGAGCAAACTTTCTTCTTAGGATCTGCCAGTCTCATTGCGCTATCTATTTTCGTCTCGATTTCATTTTCACCGACGACACCTTCAACTTCCTTGATCCGAGAATTTGAGATTTTGAGCGGGAAGCTGCGAGCGGATCAAGGAAGTTGAAAGATTCGTCGGAGAAAATTAAATCTGTTGACAATTAGTCTATAGAATTTACTTTCGATTTTACTGTCTTTCGTATTTTCTTATTATTTCCTTGTGGTTTCGCTATACGAAATTTCATATTTCCAGGTTATCTTCGTTTGACGATTCGTAATGAAAAAAGCGGGGACGCTGTATAAAAAACCCATTCTATTCTCATGCTCAACTTTGTCTCATAAAGTTTGACGTACTTCATTTATACGTGCCATATGTGACATCGTGCTAAATTACGGGTAACGGATGTGCGCTCAAAAATTTATTCCACGCGTCGTACGTTTGATTATTCTTAGAACGCGTATTTTGTCGCAGACAAAGTCAAAAAAAATTTACAAGACTCCCGAAGGAATGACAGGGTTTGCTTTGGCTAGAGAAATTAAACGGCAAGAATTCTTAATGGGACGAATCTGGAAAATTTTTGAAAAAATTTACGAGACCAATAATCATAATTTCTCGTTTACTTCACGATTCTTGCTCTTTTCGTCCGTGTAATTCGACTATTTATGTTTACGGCCTCTTGAGCGGTGAAAAAAAATTAAAAGTCGTAAATATGAAAAATCAACCATTGAACTCGAGAAGCTTAAATTATCATTTCAAAGCTTTTTGCGTTTAATGAATTATACATGTGTTCCCTGATAAAATAAAAATTTCAATATGAAAATTATCTCAAACCCACCGCTCGCTGGAGGTTGGACAGTAAATGAAAATTTTTCTCTAAAGTTAAAAACAAAATCTTACCAAAATTCATCCAATTACATTTGATAACAAAGTTTCCAGAAAATAAATGCCGGACGTTAAATTGCTGTATATGTATATTTAATCGAGTTAAAGGAAACTCACGAAGAATTTCAGGATAAACTTTATTACGCTCATTTTTCATGAATTACTTTAATTACTTTGGAACGTTTTGCCGTTTCACGGAAATAAAAGGAAAAGCTTCTCGTTTTTCTTTATTTCTGTTGGTCGCGAGGGGGGAAGAGGAGAGGCCGTGATTCGTGATGAACATCATTAGATAAATATATCGGTATACTAAAGCCAATAGATTCGTTCGAAAAACGTTTCCGACTAAAAAGAGTTTCGAATAAATTATTAGCATCGATAAGAATCCCTAATCCATGACTGTGATAAAGGATCAGGTGAACGGATCGGGAAAAAGGTCAGTGGTAGGAGGCGAAAATTGATGTTTTTAGAATTCAAGGAAGTAGAAAGTTGTGAATATGGGAAGGGTGGCTATCGTTTTTCCGAATTGTCGTTTTTCTTTTTCGAAAATTCACATTCTCGAATATGTCCAAACTTGCGAATGCGTGGGGAGTTAATAATGGAGGAATGCGAATTATTGGTAAAAGGAAAATTCAAGAATGTAATTATCTGGGATGACGATAAGTAAAATCTGCTTCAGGGTTTTTTTTTTTTTTTAATGATTTATCGATCTTCTTCACGAATAACTTGGGAAGGAAAGTATCGAGATAAGAAAATTTTTCCTTGATAATAACTGTCACGACTTTGATTTCTACAGGCGAGTAGAACGAAAATGAAAATATTTGAGTAACGATATAAAAATAAATAAAGCTCCGGCAGAAAATTGTAACGTGACGAATGTTTCTCTTGGGGATTCAAGTAGGATTAATTATTTGTAAGTGAATTAGTGAGAATAGTGAGAACCTGAGTTTGTAGGAAAAAACAGGGAAATAGAGAAGCGTCTGCGCAAGATATTTCGCCGGATCAAGCGAGTGCGGCGTCGCGACGCATCGCGTCAGTCCAAAAGCACCGCTTCGTACAAAAGCATCAAAGCATTCGTTAGACGGGAAAT
>JARPRH010007851.1:1555-13957 GCA_031763665.1 Calameuta haemorrhoidalis
GCGCATTCTTAGCTTATTCATAGGAGTATTTTTAACACGTTTCGTGCCGGACCTTTTTTTTGTTACTTTCCGATCGACAGGAACGTGTTAACAAAGGTGGTAAATTTCCCTAGCAATAATACTGTCTCATAAATAAGATCACAATAGTACATTGTGTATCAAGGGGGTACTTATGGCACTTGATCTTAAAAGGCCTACACCCGAGGTGCACACGGTACCTTATATAACACACCATGTTTTTCAAGCTTCTGTATTGGGAAGCTGTGTCTTCGGCGAAAGGTGTTTGCTACTGGAGCGCGGGGATGCATCCCCTCGACAGGGTCAAGGGGCCCTTCACCCTTGCGGGGGTGGAGGGGACACTAAACGTAGTTTTTAAATTATTATTAACATAAATTACGAGATTCTAATTCTTTATTTATTTATATCCTATTTTTTAACAAAAAATACTATATCGACCCTTTTATTTGGATCTCATGAATGCAATTTCACTCGAAAGTGAGGTTTACGATTCTTTTCGTCGGTGACGAGAAAATAAAGCAACTTTCACTTTTAAGCCCTAGAAGTCCGATGAGGGATTAAAAGTACTACTTTACTCCCTGCTTAGATGCGCCGAAAAGCGAGGAAAACATGGTAGCGTTATATAAAATTATTCATATATGCGGTTAGAGTTGAACCTTATTTGTAAGCTATCGTTGAAATTTCTTTAAGTATATTTACAAAGTTTTGGGGAACAGAAGATTTCGCAGATTCATAAGAAAAAATATCGCACCTGCAGATGAGTAATATCTTTATAATCGTGCAAGAGTTTCACAATGCGATGTTGTATTTTACATCTTTCTTACTATTCATATTTTCTTACCACTTATATTTTTCGAAACATCACCTGTGCATATTCATTAGGTAAAATATAATTCAATAAAAGTGATAATCAGCAAATCGAAAATGAACAATGGTTCCAATTCGGGATGATAAATATGCTTGAAAACTGAAAAACTAGTTAAAACATTTGTGCAAATAGGAAATGATGAAATATCCTTTGAACATTATGGACTCCCAATTGTTAGCTGATGTTTAATACCTTCCCAAAGCTTAGTATTGCCACCTATTTACATATATATATATATATATATGCCACACCCAAAATCATAGTATCTTTATGAAAAAATAATAAAATGGAAGTTGATTAAAGCCGCCCAAGGGGGGGGGGGGGGGGGCCATGAAAAATTTCTTGTTGATCGACATGCTCACAAACCAATATTTAGCCTAACTTGAAACAGGAGTAGAATCACACCTTTTTTAAGTTTCATCGCTTAAAAATCTAATCACATGTTATATGCGGGTGACGAAAGATTTCGTGTTGACTTTTACACCGCTTATATATATGTATATGAGCAACGGAATTTCCGTTGTAAAAGTGAACAGGATATTTTGTTACCTGCATATAAAGTGTTACCATTTATGGTACTTGAGGTTTTGAAAATGATTACGACGGATATTTTGCATGATTTCGTAGAACAGATATATTCATATTCAGTCACATTAATCTTTTTGAAAAACGATTCAAGGACGTATGACTGTTTCACAGGAAACACATAATATATAATACTACCATCATATATATACGCGAATAAACAGTATACTACCATTCTGAAAAATATTTGCCACAGGACATATTATCATTGACCCAAGTCAAAAAGCAGAGTAGTATACATTTCTTCATGTTCACACTCTAAATTGTTTAAATATGCTGTAAGAAGTTGAAAAAATAATTCCAACTGCTTCAATAAAAAAAAATGTAGTTATTTTTAATGTGAATCTCATAAAAATTTAATGAATTTTTATATTTCGGGACCTGAAATACATTTTATCAAATTAACATGGCGCTAAAGAAGGGATGCGAACGATGTTTATGGGAGAATTTATCGGATAAAAAAAGATAATATTTAATTCTTCAAACAAAAATATCAATTTGTACCACAATATTTAAAACAAGATTGTTAATTTTTATCATACGGCGCAGTCAGAATTTTTATTTTTTAATAAAATTGTACTTTTTAATTTTACGTAGAAGGAAAATTGATAGTCGCGTTGTAATTAAATCAGAAATTTACTAAGAAATTTTACTTTCTTGCCTGATAGAGCTGGCGTCATAAGGTATTTGTCGTTTGCTACTCTTTTGTACCGACTCTTAAGAACGCTTACTATATTTTGGTTTCCATTTTTTTAGATGAGAAGAACATCTGCGTAGCGAACAGTGATGAAGAGTGCAGTGGAACTTATTTTATTATTTATTACTAATTTATCGACAGAATCCTACATTAGTAGCAAATTTCCCTTGTTTTGCATTGGTTTTTTGTTTGTTTAATGGTATCGAGCTATGCACAAAGATGCTGTGTATCATGTGGTTTTTTTGTGCTTTTGTGTTGTAGTTTCAAATGAAAAATTCGTTTTTTTTTTATTCAGTCTCCCTTAACCTCAAGTTTCTATCACTTTCTCTCCATGCTGCAAGTATCAAATTATGAAAAATATATTGTTAAGCGTTGGTTTTAATTGATAAATATGATAAAGTTATAAAGAAAATTATTGTCTCAAGTTAGAAACACCTATAAAACCCACAATAATGAATCGAATCAAAAAACTATTAATTAATTAATTAATCGATTTTTTCGTTTTTCGATTAATTTCGTTTTTGATTAATTAATTAATAAAAAAAAAATAAAAAATAAAATGAACGAAGAAAATATTCACGCTTAGGGGAGTACAAATTTGTTGGCATTTCAAAAAATTGTACTAGGTGACGTTGGAAAGGGGGTTTTACTGCAAAGGACGAGAAATTTTACTGTGTCAGTAGATTATTTTTATTAAGTAGGTTATTTTATCTTTGCCGTTACCAACTATTTTTATCACTTTCTTCGTAATATTTGCAAGAGCTAACAACACGTTTTAGTACGCCAAGTAGTTGCACCCACATTATTGAAAAGCATAGTATTTTTTGGCTGATTTTCTGTTGAAAAATCTACAGATTTTTCTTTTTGTGTATATCGTGGAACGTATTTTCTTAACTCGAAACCGATAACGAAAATCCGATAGCTAACCTACGTCACCTTCAGCCGTCCACTCTTCGTCCATGTTTCACTGGGAACTGACGATTCGGTATAACCTGGGAGTTGAGGTAGAACAGTCTCAACTCCGCCAAAACGAGAGCTCTGACGGAACCTATTAGAAAAGACGATAGCTTAACGGATCCTATCGATTTTTGGGGATGCGTAAAATCGAGAAACGCTACTGCAGGTGCTGATCGTTGGGATCGTGTAAAATCAGCAAACGCACGGCCGCTCCTCAGGACATCGAGCGGCAAACTGGAGACCGCATCCTTAACTCGGCTCAGGGGATTCCTCGCCTGTCCTTAATCGTAACATAATTATGTCTCCGCCCGCTCTACAGTCCTTTGCCTCTCTCCAGCGGGGCGCCGATACTTCACTTGGACCTCTTGCGATCCGTGGAGACGTCTCCGTCGGGTACTCCCCTCTGCCGGGCAACTCGGTACGCCGAGACTATCTCTCCACGCCAGATTCGAGCACCTCGACCTCAACTCAACAATAACAAATCTTTCGAGAGCATTGGCATAACTGTACGAATCGACCCGCAAGCGTAGCTTCCGAGCAGGGTGACGACTGGAAGGGAACCAGAAAGCGAGAACGTTATCTGAATCGGTAGCTGGAGTCGCCTGGTGACCGCGAATCGAAAAATCATGTTACAATAGGATGTTTAATGTTTCATGCACGAAGATTATGTACCTACCAAGAAGACATCGAAATTTCAAATTAGTTAGTTGAAGTTGTTGTAACAGTCGTACCTCCTACAAGTGTATAACATATCTTTAAGTAGACGACTGCTACTATGATCACTGTATGATCTCAAAAAACTGTGATCTGCCCCATAATAATAATTTTACTTTTTATAATGATTAATATACATGTTGAATCACGAGAAGTGTTATATTCGGGTGGATCTTTCATCTCATAACGTCATTTCCAAGTACAAATAAGTATGGACTCACATGCAGAAATATCACAGAATTCACGGGGGAAATAGAACAAAGACGGTTTTTATGCCCTTTATGTCTTTGATGATAGAAAATGATATCAATTTCTTCTGAATGTACAATGAAACAACATTTCAGGTCGTACTTACGGTGGTCCCACGATAATAATCGTAATAGTAATATAAAATCACCGGTTAAACCCACTAAAAAAACTTCCAGATTCTTAGTTCAAACATTAAATAAGTGAAAATATAAGATAACCTCAACGTTAAAAAAACAAAGATATTACATCTTAAAGTTATTTATTTTTATATATTATGTATAGTGAAAATTGGCACTTTTAGATTCTTTACATCTCAGAAACTATACTGTACATTATGTTCCAATTTTGCACAGACGAAGATTTCTTTAATGTGTAATATACATTGTAACGTGGCGTTACAGAGCTGGAGGGGATACCACCTAGTGCCCGACTTGGCAGTCCGAAGGTATCGGGTTCGATTCCCGATCAGACTCCTAATTTTTCGGAAATTCCTAGTCCTCTAGCACTCCCTGGCGGCTCTGTGAATAAATTAAGTATAGCGGGGACGAGCCGGGCACCCCGTTATAACATATAACAAAAGCTTAGAATTTTATTTTGGATTAAACTTGTATTATAATTTTGTATTAAAACGTGGGTACAGTTTAGTACAGTTTAGTGCTGCAGTGTTTATATTGACGTCCATGTCTATGTGGGTGTAACATTACTAGATGGAAGAAACAACCGAATTTAACAGTTTTCGTGACTCACTCTGTGTATTGTACAGAATATTATGACCTGTTATGGAATGTTGAAAGGATTCAGGAACAACTATTTAAGCCACTTTGTCAACGGAGCTATGCTGGCCATCTAATCTAATCTAAAATTATTAATCAAAGTTGAAATCACATGAAATCTATCGCTACTTGCCTATACTTCAGCCGGCCGCAGCGGGCGTCCGATCGCCTTGGCGAAATTCGGCTTACCTGGACAGTACGCCTTCTGCCGGGATCGGATGGTAGCGGATTGCGATGCTCAGAGTTTTTCGTGGGGTGAAAGGATTCTTATGGCGATTTGCGTGTTGTGTGTGTATGGATATGCGCAAAGACATATCCATTTGGCAAGATTAAGAAGCGGACGAGGCCGATCGCCATTACACCGAATACGCTCCCTCATGGGATATAAAACATCCAAGTCGCCGATAAGTATCGCGCGAGCGGTTTTGCTCATGGATGTTCTTGAGGGAGAGTGGTGTGGACCCATGGATGCCTAGAGGGCTACCGCAAGTCGGGATGTATCTTCCCTGAGACAGAGAAACTCCTCTCTAACGATATCTGTTAAGACCGTGAGTCGTGCCGCGAGGGGCTCGCGGACCCCCGGCTAGGAACGGTGAAGTAGGGACAGATCTTGGGCAGGTTAGCTGACACGCATTAGGATGATCGTGAGCCTTTGTATTGTTTTGAACAGGCTTTGTATTGTATCCAGATTCGTTTATTGGATTGAATAAATGAAACTAAACATTATCCGATGCGTAGTTCTTTGGCGCGCCTACCAGACGACGACGATATTTTCTCTCATTGCCTCCAAGTCCCCCTGTATCACTTTTAGTATGCTGAGGCTGAACAGCCGGGAGATTTGGAAATCGGCCATCGTGAGGAACATTGGTGCGGGGAAGCCGCACCTAGTGCCCAACATATGGATTTTTCTGATTTTCGGATTTCAGTACGTTGGGAGGAAACACGGATAATTTGTAAATTACGCCGATCCACGGTATACGTCACAGTACGTAAAAGAACAACAAAAATTCAAGATAACGACAATACTTCGCACTCTCTTGAAGGCTTTTTCTTAAACAAAATGGACATTCCAAAATAGAATATTTGATACACAAAATAGGGCACAATAGTAAGAGTTCAGAGCCATTAGAATACGGAGCATGAGCACAAATAAAATAGGAAATGAGTTACAAACAGCAAGATTGTAACTGGTTTATGTGTGTTGACGATGTCTAATTTAGTTTATTATGACGTACTTGACGTACTTGATGTACCATTTAGCTCGAAGAAATCCGGGCCCAAGCGGTAGGAAACGATGCGCGCTAAAAAGGCCAGAGTGGTAAGAAGTAAATCACGATTGTAACTGGCAAATAGTATATTACACTACAAGGGCAGAAAACAGAGCTTTCGGCACGGCTCGATAGAATGCTCGAGGCGAAGCCGAGGGCCTTCTATCGAGCAGTTCCGGGTGCTCAGTTTACTGCCCGTGTGGTGTATACTATTTTTCATTATACCATGGTTGAAAGTACATGATGCATCGATTTTAGTGCAGAAAGTCTTGGATATTTGCTGTGTAAACCCCTATCGCAGCACAGCAAAAATTCAAGGCTTTCTGCACTGAAATCGATGCGTCGATCATGTACTTTCGACCATGGTATGAAGAAAAAATCATTCCACGAGTCTGACTCGTGATGTTTACATGCGGCCCAATCTTCATTCGACGAGTCAGACTGTATTTAATCATATAAAAGATACTTGGTGCATTTATTTGATATTTGATTGACGAGTGAGTTAAAATAAGTTTCATATGGATAGTGAACATGGTTGACGATTGTAGATCATGTCCATAAAAAAAGGATACAATTGGATCAACGGTGTCAAGCTTTAATCGAAAAAACTATTTTAAAAACTCCAAAAAACTACAATACATTTTTAATTGACTCTGTTGAAAACTCGCAATTATAAACCGAACTTTTTTTATATTCATTGTTAACTTTTTTCTCCATAAATAATACATTGTTCTTTGCACATGCGGTTGTATTTATGTATATAAAACGTGTTTAACCCTTAACTACACACGTGCGATCTCACAGGCCTCATCTTGTAAAGCATGTTCCTAGAGTTGGACCTGTGCAGTTAAGGGTTAAAGCAATGATACTACATATGTGTGTCATTTCTGCGCTTATTTTGGCTGGATTTAAATCGACGCCTAATAGATCCTCAATGATAAAATTTCAATACATCTTTCACGTTGTGAAATCAACTATCATGTCCTTAGACAGTTATGCTTACCCTACTGCCTTCACTTGCACTACACAGCACTATAAGTGTATGTGAAGGCAAGAGAAACACCCTACTGCTTCTGGCTACAGTTACTGTATTTGTTGTGCATGGAATACAAATAAATTAAAAATTGTCTCTATTCTGATTTTCAAGATTCGGTTCGGAGTGGCTAAAAAATCTGTGATATGAAATGGAATACATTGATATCTTTAAGTGAAAAATATAGCATCAAGCAGTACGAATTGTAAGTTTACGAATTCCATTGGTCTGCCCAAATTTATACTCCATTTTCACGTTAATAGAGCTGCGAATTATTTTAGAGAATAGTGGTAATGAGACACGTAACTCCTTTTGCTTCTGCATTTTTAAGTCTGTACACATGTTTAACATCCCTAAACGCAATACAGATCACAGTTGATGCATATGACAAAGTAAATTTGTCTAATAAAGTTCTTAATTTTATAAAAGGTGTGAAATACTTTTCCGGCTTATATCATAATTTTACATGGCACATCAAAAACCGATTAAGCTCATTTTATAAAAAGACGATTGTTGGCTGTCATTAACGTAAGCCGTTTGTACTGTCTAATCGAAACAATAAAAAATCGAAGGCAAAAATTCTAATTACCTTGCAGAAATTATTTACGACAATGATTATTGACAAACACCTCATTATAGAATGTCTTTTAAGTGTGTTAAATTTTGAAAATCTATTTTATCGAAATTCACTCGTATCCACGTGTGTGGTGCTTAACCCACCGCGGTCGCACTGCGACGATTTTGTCTCAAGCGAAATTTTACTTGAGAATTCCCGGGAAATGGAAAAGGGGTAGGGCCTGGCTCCCTTCCTTAAAAAAGCTTAGTACAGGTATGGTCCTGTGTACGTCGTTCGGCGGCTTTCCACCAGTTAGTTCCTGTGCAACAGCGGTTCAAAGTGGTCGATCGGACGAAAACGTCTCATTGTCAGTGCGACCGGCGTGTAAGATCAAGTTGAAATTCGAGTGTGGGGTGATTTTTTATACAAGAAGCTTCTAATAGTATATTTAGGTATCTAAATAAATATTTTGATTGTCTGAAAAAAAAGGTATAAACATTTTTTTTGCTAATTCAGCCGCATCTCCAAACTCGCCTTCAAATGTCAACACTTCTAGCTTCTCTCCGTTCAACATTTCAAGAAATACTGGAAATTGAGCCAGAACCTCATTTATTGTTGTGGGCGATGCGTAAATCCCACTTGCGACGATCATCGCGTTAATTTTCTGCAGGGTGTAGTTGAGACAATTAATTTTTATTTATTTTTCTTCATTTATCATTACTTGAAATTTATAATATTTTGTTTGCATAAAAATATAACTATTTTTGCAGTAAAAATGATCGTCAGTGTATTTTTCATAAAAATCCTCAACTTTCCTTTCCTTGAAATTATGCATTTTCAAGTGGTCAAATAATTATACTTTTTTCGGTTCGGCATGGTCATTTATTTTTTACTAGGGCGCATTTTTTAATAGTTGGAATTAAGGCAAAAACACGTTTTCCTAGCGTTTTCGCTCAGATACCGATTTATAGTAAAAAATATAATAACTTGTGTACTTAACACGTTCACGCCGGGGCGGATATTTATATTTTTTCGTGTGAGGCGGGATTCGTTATCTCGTTACGCTCTGTGACCCACTGGTAGGTCACGCCGTCCCACGGAATAGTCAAGTGTGATCCACCGGTGGGTCACGCCGGCGTGAACGTTTTAATAAATAATCGTAGATTCACATTCTAGAAGGGTTCAAGAGTGTTCATGAATTTTTTTATATTTTTCAAAGCGATTTAAAACGTTGAAAACTGTACGTGGACGTTTTCAACACAGCACGACCGCGGAAGCAGCGAAATTACAGTGCGACCGCCGAGGGTTAATATGTACAGACCAGAGCCCCTTCGAGAGCCTTAATGCAAAATTATGAAAATAAGATGTACCAAATTTCACTTAATGAATACCTTCTCTTAGCGTGGTATAATAGTATTACACATCATTTGACTAAAATTGAATACTGCATCATATCAAAAACTCCTCAACACAATTTCTTTATTAACAGCTATTCATTGCCATTTAATTCTTTAGTAAAATTTTGCATCTAAATGATAGTTAAAAGTATTGCTACTTAGCATCGGAAATAAATAAAAGGTTCTTCTAACTCCTTGAATGTTACTGATGCATATATCGACAAATCTAAAACTGGCCAGGACTGTCGTATAGCGATATATGGTAAAAAAAAAAGATATTTGAACTATCTCGATTTTCATGAAGCTTGGCCTGTTAAGATGTTTGAAACACGAGAGCACTTCCAAGATACGGATCGGAATTTTGTATATATTCTTCGCAGGTGCTTAATGGCAGATTTATTTTCAAAATTATTTATCATTCAATTTATATAGATATATCAGAAATGCACTATACAAATATACATATTATAATAGTAATATTTTTTTCCAGATTTCTCAGCTTCTAGGTGGTAAAAGTGGATGAAATTTCTAGGAGACATTTCCTTTACATCGAATATTACTACAATAATTTTTTGCATTGTATATCTTAGAATTTTTGTATTGATTTTTGATTTTATCCCTCTGCTTGTCTCTAAAATAATACTTTAAGTAGAAAATATTTGCGTGATGAACGATATACATGGTATTCACTGAAATAGCAATCTTATCTAACGATGCTAGACGAAGGTAATACATCGGTTTTTAAAGTCGCTGGATCAGAATCTGCCTCAGATTTTCAAAATTAAAAATGCTAAATTCCATATGACGGATAAAAATCGTAAAAATTGTTGGATGTTTTTTAAAACTTAGTATCTTAAGACACTACATCTACGTAGGTGGGCAAAAAATGACACTTTCCAAAATATTTTTTATTCGATAGTATCACCTTTTAGCTATATTCCCTAAAAAATTTATTGAAATATTCCCAAAATCGACTCAGCTACAGCTTCTAACAGTCGGCCGGGCGAGCGATCGGGTTCCGACGCGCGGAGGAAGAATTGCTCGCAAACGATAACCCTCGTCCGATAAACCTGCAATTGCAGCTAAGGGTACTTCATATGACCCTCGAATTGACGACCAGAGGTGAAGTTAAAAAATTCTTCACGTATAAATAACAGCCGCATATTTCAAACTTTAAACGCGTTTTTCTCAAAACACTGTTTTCGAAGCCGGTAGACATTTAGCAAATCTCAACATTTAGCATCATCTTTTAATAGTTACGTAAAAATGATGACTTTTGTCATAAATTTTTTATGCTCCAGTTTCAATTGTTGCCATTTAGTATTAAAAAAAAAAGATTAAAAAAATTATCGATGACTCACACATTTATCATTAACTTGAATAACCCGTTTGGTTTTTATTGCAGATGGACTGTTTCAGCTGGAATGTCCACCGTCGAACGTCCCCAAAAAAATTGTAATTCCCGGCAGCCATATTTTGTTTCTTCTATACTTTTTGATGATTTTTTTTAAAGGTTCTCAATACTTGTCCATTATGTTAAACAAAAATGCGTTTCATTTTCATCAATCCTTTCTCAGAAAAAAAATTACGAATTTTGACATTCTTTCCGGGCCTCTAGGTAGATGTGTAACCCCTTAAGGTTTTCCAAGTTGTGGAACATGACGTTTAATAAAAAAAAAAAATAATAACAAGACAAAACATGAACCCGGAGAAATCTGACAATTTTTGTATTTTTGGTCAGACTTATTGGAACGGCTTTTTTTGAATTTAAAAAATTTTAGATCTAGGGATGGTACATCAACACGAAAGTATCGATTATTTTTATTGATTCGAAATATTAATAAAATAATAAATATTGTTAATAATTGGAAGAAACAATATTGATTTTCAAAAAATGAATTTTATGAAAACGAAAATCATGTTTGTGTGAAAGAATTAGGCATTAATTAGGCGTTTGGAAAAATTTAAAAAATTAATATAAAAAATACTCAGGTACTTAGTTGAATCATAATTCATTAATTCCAATTTACAGACAATTTTAGTAATAAACATGAGCTATCAGTGAATATATACCCTTCGTGATCATTCTGTTAAAGTAACCTTGAAACGATTTTGAGATGTTTCGGTCAAAAAATCCTGCTGTCCCCGATATCTATCTGAGATTTTTTTTTCTCAATATGCCACATTACATATGCCTGTGCATTTTTTAAAAAACTATTGATAACCAACAAAGTTCCAAATTTCTGTTGAAAAACGAGATTTTTTTTACGCGCTGCAATTGTTATTATTTTCTTTCGACAATTTATTATTAAATTCCTTCTTCCAGCGCGATGTTTCCTCGTTTGAAAAAGTTTGAGATATATTTCTGAATTTTTCCTTGTCGATAAGAAAATTATTGATACGGCAATCGTTTAAAAAATCGCCTGGGTCAATTTTGTCTAAGTGACCACCTTTAAATTCTACGGAGGTGTAACACGAAGGGTTAAATGCCAAGAAGACAATTTCTATCGCATTACATATTGTTAAGATGACTTTTGGTCAATGCGCGTTCTCTGGAAAGTACACTTTGAATTGTAAAAGGGAACACGAACAATTTAATATTAAACGAGGTACATAATCGAAAATGAAGTAAAAATTAGTAATAAGCTCCTCCATGATAGCTTGATTTCGTAAGTTTTTAATTTATCTGTCGATATATTGAATTCTATAGAGTCAATTCAAAATATTGATATTCACAGTGTAAAATATCAATTTTGTGATATTCCTGGTCCGATTGTTATATTTTAGCGTGACACTTAAGGGGTAAAAACGTTTGTTAATTTAAAAAAAGAAATAGTAAAATTGGAAATTCAATAGCGCAAAATTATAGTTAAAATTTACAAAACTATAATAAACAATTGTATTCATTTGATTCAAACGTTTTCGTAATAATATATAAAACTAGGAAATGTTTTACTTATTGTTAGCCAAATTGAAGTGAAACTATACATATAGCATCGTTGCATTTAAATAAAATGACCACAAATTTCATTTATAAAGAATTGCAATAAAAATATACTGTGTAGTGAGAAAGGGTTGAAGAAGTAAAATGAAGGTTGAATATGTATAAATGCGTCTAGGTACCTTTGTTTAAAGTTACAACGAATGTCTCACAGTATCTTGATATTCCTAAGTTTTCTATCGCAAACAACATACGTTAATTGTTCATTAGAAATAATTATTTTAACAAGTTTAAATCACGTGTAAATCATGTCTTGAGACATACAAATAACAAAAAAAATGTCATA
>JARPRH010007874.1:0-13942 GCA_031763665.1 Calameuta haemorrhoidalis
CCACTGAACAAAGGTTAACAAACCGACCATCAGCCGGCGACAAAGTGGCGTACGAACCGACGTGGAATATCGGTTCGATCTCGTTCCATTTTAAGAAAAGTGGCGTCGCTGACGGTTCAACCAATTCGACATGAGACGTCTGTGCCTTCGGTATTTGTCTTACGATATTCATATTCAAGTATCGTGAACACGTTCCGGCATTCCTGTTACTCCGTGCGATGCTTCCCTACGGCTATGAAAGTTCTTGAAAATAACGTAAAGTCAAACGTCTCGGTAGATAAACAGCAGTCGAGAGATCGTTCTTAGTATTCGTTCGTAACGAGCAGTGAGCAAAAAATCGGAAGGTATGTAAATCCTATACATCGTCGGAAGGTTAACCTAAAATTAAATATTAGAATAAGAATTCCTGGCGTCTCACTCGCGAATCCACTTTTGTAATCTCTTCGAAATCTCTCAAGACCTTCGAACGTAAAGTCAATATAGAGAAGAAAAAAATGGCACGCTGTTCCATACCACGCGTGTATATACCGTAAAGAAAAAAAAAAGAAAGAACCGTCCCAAACAGTCTCAGAGGACCTATCATCTTACAATTGGATGTACCGGCCAGTGTGAAATAGCCTGTACAAGAGATCACTCTCTTACGCAGCCCCTGTGCAGAGTCTCGGAATCTCGGAATCTCGGAAATACTCGAGGGCAAAGAAAAAGCAGCTAGCCGCTGGTCACGTGACAGAATTTAAATGCAATAAGAATCTTTAAATAACCGTCTGCGCAGATGCCTGCCTCCAGTCCACTCTATATGTCTTCTTGCCCGCGCATAGGTGAAACGGAGATCCGAAAAAGCCTTGTCGCTCGCTACTACGTAGCCGTTTGAGGCCTTGAAACGTATACTCTTCTCTCTAAGGACACTCGAGGAACCCCGTGCCACGGTTCCCCCACTTAGGGTGCCCAAAGCTGAAGTGTGGATGCATCGTGCAGGGTTCTGCCTTCAATTCGTACTTCGGTGTTGCGCACTCTTATTTTTTTTCTCGATACCTTTAATTGCGTGACACAAGTAGCGACGCGTGGCATAACTTTCAAGAAGATTTATTCATCGCTTTACGAATTATTTCCGGTGCGAGTAACGAGCATTATGAATCATCCGGCTCATTAAGCAGAGATGACTCTTGGCTATGCAATCCTTTCTTTCGTGTCGATCCTATGAAGAGAATCTAACTTGTGCACGCGCCCTGAAGATACTCGACCATGGGGTTACATTTGTTTGTCGGTTATTGCATCGACGTCGAATTGTAACGTCAAAGGACACTCAGGGTTATGTCATTCGTGAAAATACAAGTAGTTATTCTCGCGTTGATTTACAAAGCGAATCGTGGAGTATCAAGTTACCTAATTGCCAACTACTTTTAGTCTCCTTTCGCGTGAAGTCGTTTCGTGAAGAAAATTTCTTTTAAGTAATAAAACTTTTCGAAAATTCCACACGTGGCATTCTTTACATTTACTGCGCTATACGCGATGAAAAAATTATTTATATTTCAGAGGGAGACCATGCAGTGCTTGTGATGTGCTGAAGATTTTTTTTCTCGAACTATCAAAAAAAAAAGAATTTTATTCTTGGACCGATTGCATTTTACAATGCGTTGTACATATTTTGTCTACGTTTCCCCGAGCGTTATATAATGGGACGAGTCGAGGAAGATATAAATAAGCAGAGTTATCGTTTAAAGTTTTGTCATTTTTCTTGCAGTTTACAAACTCAAGGCAGTATAATGCGAATAACATGCTTAAAGATATCAAGTATTATGTATCCACTTGTAAGCAGAAGATATCCGACATACATATACTTCCGTATAAAAATGTGTTGTCGATTAGATGTGTAAAAAAAAATTATTTCGCCTTGATTAGTAACAGTTAATAAAAATAACAATAACAATTCATTACTGTCGTCCGGTGCCATTAATTATTGCGTTCCATAATCAGAAATAGGAATGGAAAAAAAATGCAAATAGAACGAAACACAACGATAACACGAATAGTAAGAAATTCGAAGTCTGCATCAGCAATTTGAAGCTAAACGCCACGCATCCTTTTGACCAGACAAGAGATAATAATGTGCAAGTTTAACCAATAGCAACCAAGTGATTGAAGATCTAGACGAAAAGTAAGTATTTCAGCCAAGTTAAAATAATTTTTAGCTGACCTGCAAATCCGGTAAACAGACCCTAACCTCGTAACACTTTGTCGTCTCGTGTCAGTCGGCAAAAGCCACGTGGCGATGTTTACAATTTTTGCTCAATCAGCCGTCACGATTAATATCTCGAGACTCGAATCAGAAGTTCAGCTCGAATTATCACCCGGAGAGAAAAAAAAAAGAACGAATTCAAATAGAACGTTTCTCCCCAGAGCCGACGCACTTGCTCGGTCGGTAACTGTTGCGCGCGACTCGTGCAGACAATCTCGAAAGCATTCAGCTCGGTCCATCATGCAGCCAGTGGCAATCGCATATGGTCGCTTTATCCGAATGCTGCTTCAGCCCATATTCTATTACACGCACGTTACAGAAATTGTTTATCCATACGCGACGAAAAGCAGATTTGTACACCAATCGTACAATAAGTCACAGCTTCGAGTTATCGTACCGTCTGCCGATAATAATAAAAACGACCAAACGATTTTATTGATAAAACCGAGATAGAATATTCACGGTTAATACCGACACCTACGAAGGACGACTGACAACCATTACCCGGGTAACATGATCAGTTGAATTTTGTAAATAAACTATATATAAACAATGGACCTTGAACGTAGGATGCTTTTTTCTTATGGACACCGTCCTGTAACTCTATTAGCGCTGTCTCTATTATCCGACTGTATAAATAAATCGTTCTGGTCGAAGGGCCTTTTATATTATCACTGTGACGAAATTTCGATTGCGATATAGGCCAAGGTCCGGTCAACGCAGTTCGAAAACCTTCGTGCAGTTTCCGACCGTGTTTTCGTTTCTCTTGACGGTTCAAATGATATTTCTCGAAGAAAAATCATGCGCGACCTATGGAAAATAGTTTGCTACTCAACCGTCAATAATTCCTCGTGGACTTTGAGCGGCGTTGCGAATGGGATGAAAAAAACGTGTGTCGTTTAACGTTAGCGACATACAGTCGCAGGATTGAAAATTAAAAATATATCTACGACACGCGTAGATGTTTTCTTCGGTCGACTATTTTTTAACGTTCACATAATTATAGGCCTACGTGCTATTCGGAGCGTCTACAATGTCATCACAACACCACTGACGTATCGCAACCATCCGTGCTCGGAAACTCCCCATGGCGCTGGTTCGATTCCAGATCGATTGTCGTTGCCATGAAATTTTATATCTCGTCGCGCATTTACGATTTAACTTTAAAAAATGACTGCGATTACCTAAATCGGCAGAATTTAATTTATATTGGTATTAGGAAGATTATAATTAATTAGGCGACAATAGCACGAATGACTTGGGTTATTCTTTTTTTTTATACTTTCATCTGTCTCTCTTAACACTTAGTTTACCGGTGCTCCACCGATTATGTATTTTCGAGAAGTCTTTTTTATAAATATAATTGTTTAATCGCAGATTCGAATGGAACCAGAGAATTCGTACACTGCGACTTCTCTTGCGCTATAACCGGTTACAAGTCGATTTTAGCCAACGATAAGTACAGTCTATACTGCCGTATGTAAACATGGCGAGGGTTGAACTTTGACATTATATATTGAGATAATTTCACAATAAATGTTCGTCGAGGCGTCTACGTTGATATCACTAACAGAATTTTCGTTCGAGTTCTGCGAACCGAGAGATCGTGTTATGACAGTAAAAAAAAAAGAGATCTGCTTCGTCGAACGATATCGGTTAATCGCACGGGCGAATTATCAAGCGTCCAATGGCTTTGCCAAAAGAGAACGAATACCCAAACGGATCCATCACTGTGAATTAAAAACGACCGAAAATAACAGAAAGGTGAGGTCGAAGTTCGAATTTCCTTGACAATGTTAAACTAATTTTTCAATTAACCTAAAAACTCCCACAATGTATATATAGATAATAACACAGAAGCTCTGATAATCGAACTGGCGCCAGCTTATCATGAGACTTGCCCGTTGATCCAAGAGATCTAAATACCCTAACGACCTCGGAACGGTTATTGGGCTAACGCGTGTCCAAGTGGCGATTCGTTTGGCTCAGCTGCCATCGAGACTGACGATCTGCTCGAATTCAACTTTCTCATTTAATCTTTACTCGGATGGTGGAGCAGAGTGCGTTAACCATAGTCTAACCGATCCTCAAGGATCAAGAACAAGCTGGGTACAAAGTTTGAAGGATATAGGGCACGTGGATACGACTTTGGAACGGGCGCCGGGACGTCTGGACGATCTTCATGAAACTGCGACGTACCAGCCAAAATAAGCCAATCAGCTATTCCGGTGAAATCGATAGTACAAAGAAGCAAAATTACAGTCGGAAGTTACGTACTTGAGTCAATCTTGCATTTGCATGCTTTTCGCTTAATTAACCCGCTGGCGTATCTGGTAATAGTTATAATTGTAACGGTAAAAATTTCGTGCATCTAAAGACGATCGGAGGTTAACAAACTGCCCGATGGGAAGAAAAAAGTAGTGCGTCGTAACCTGGTTCCTTTGAATGCGCACAAAGCCATTGCTTCGTAAACACGCGAGACTGCACTCGGATCCCTCTTTGTATATTCTCGAGGCACAATTCGCCTTTGCTTAGAAACTCCGAATCATCGTATTGCAAAAGGAAAAGGGGTCCCTTGCGCCAAATGGATTTAACTGAAAAGAAGGCCACGACGTAGTAGGCCATGCAGCGGTATTGATTTCGGTTTGGCTTCCTACACTAGAGATACCACCAGTCACATAATATCTGTTGCGAGTGATAACGCGTAAGACAGTCTTTCGATCGCACGAAATCCTTTAACGATATTTCAGCCGCAATACACTTTCTTCTCGTGAAAAGATATTACACGTGCGATTTCTTTGATATCTTTGAGTTTGACAAAGGGGATGAATTTTTTTTTTTTTTTTTTCACGAAAAATCAATTTCTTATCCAATCGACATACTGATTTTTCTGTGAATCGCTGGATATGCGGAAAAAAGATATTTGATCAAATACTTTCAATAAAATAAATATTATTTTCTTTGGAAACTCAGATTTACGGGGTTGATTGTACAGGCGGTAGAGAAAAAAGTTATACCATAGGGAAAAAGTGTGTTATATTCTTTTCGTGGCGCGAAGTTGCTTTTATAGGGAAAAAGAATAGGTGAAGCAATCTATTGTTTCCGTATTATAAGCCTTCTCTTTCGGGAAGTGATAATGAGATTAGGGCGTCCGGCCACTCGTCGAGATTTCAATAATGGGAAATTCGTGAAACGATCGTAAAGGGGTCACGAGGGTCATACAATCAATCGAGTCGAACGCGTAAATACAAGTACCGATTCGCAAGCTGGTTATGAAACTAGTGATAAAAAATACACGTGATTCTCGTATTCCGTCGTAAATAATGTCTATATTTACATGATAAATATTGCGAACTCGATGATCAAGTCAAATATTTGTGTGGGCAGCGCGTTATGCGGTTCAAAGATACGAGTAAAGTGTTGCTGTTGTATAATGAATTTAAGAGTCAGTACTTATTGAAAATAAAAGAAAACAGGTTAAATTGGGATAATAGAATTTTATAGTAAAAGCAAAGCATCGATATTCGAAAATTATTAACGTCTTATTAATTATTCCTTAACGATTTATTAATTATTCCTTAAAATGGCAAAATTTGTATCTTGAATCGGCACTGCCTCACTCATAGTCATTAGAAAACTATCCTTCCTACCGATATCAATATATTATCAGCCACGCTATAGTACGATCGCTTATGTTTTATGTTCTATACGATTATTAGCGAATTTGTATCCGACTACTCGGCCTGTTTTACCCGCTTCGTCTATCAGTTTAAAGTTTGTATAATCCTCCACAAGAGCCATTGTCGATCGATTTACTTTGAAGGTCCCGTGAGTTATGAACTCACTAAGTATTTCGTATAGGGATTATTGAAATAATATCATAAGGTTTATTGCCATGGAAATTCAATTTATACGTTTTCCCCATACCCTACGGCATTACCAAATTGATAAAGGCGTCTGATTAGATCGCGACCTGATAACCAGCGTGGCATGACAGACCGTCGTTTGTCAGTTAAAACCGGCTTGCTCGTTTGTGCTGTCAATGGTAAAACAGAGACTGATATAGTAGTCTGGTTAAGACCGGTTTCCCTTGACAAGTGAAATACATGAGCTCGACCAGATCCAGACTTCGGTAGACACCGTCGGCGACGTCCTTGTCGGGAATCCAAATCATCATTGGACTAGGTTGCATCTGTGGCTCCAAAGCATCCTCAATCGTTAATTGAAATTTTAATCGAGTCAAACTTGAGAAAATTCAATAGCACCAATGAACATAAGGCTATAGGTGTTATCAGTACCTCCTTGCAGACCCAAAAGTACTCTTCTGATAGCTGCTGATAATTCAGCTGAATTACATAAGAATTATGCTTTCGTCGTAGCAGCTAATTTTTTAATACGTAAATGAATTCTTAGCAGTTTTTTTGGAAAGGAACGTCAGAGCTCTAACGAGTGGAAGTCAAGTCGTAAAATCGTGACGCACGTTCAGCAGTGAAAAGTAGAAAGCGATCAAAACTATTAAGCACTATAATTTTATATCTTAATTCATGCAATTGGTATGCATCCTTCGATCATTAAGTTTCCTCTTTTTCCATAGAGTTAAGCGATGCTCCATTAATCTGTCGAGATTTTTATTAATTAGAAAAAAATTCTTATCACCCGATGCTTATTAAACTTTCATTATGACAGCGTAGCTTAATAATTTCGATTATTCATGAACTCATTCAGCTGTCATAAAATTTAACCACGAGTGACTAACAGATATCGAAACTCGATAACGAATCTGCGATATCATTTTGTGCAGCCCTACTGCACCCACGTCACACAACTCAAGAGATTCATGGCCCGTAGCATTGGGTCGCAGCGATTACCTTTTGCAGCGAGAACTAATCTATGTATAATACTTGGCGAAGGTGGAACGAAAAAAAAAAAAAAAAATGTATTGCATCGAAGCTTACGGATTGACAAGACAAACTGCCCCGTTGGCTTCCGCCCTTCAAGACTGAACTTTTCCCTCTATTTCTTGTGTCCATGTAAAAGACGACGTACAGTACTATGTTTAAATATCGAATTTTTTAATTCAATAAAAATTGCATCATTTTCAACTGCACCACTCATATCGGTACGACCTCGATAGCTCCCAGTGAGAAATTCCGTAACGCTTTTCTATTCGTCAATTACCCGCGATTGCCGTGACCGTACTAAATGAATTTTATGCAATCCTTCATGACTAGCAAAACAATATATTTTTTCTTTTTTTCTTTTCTACTGCGATCGTCTTACTGCAATCTAAGGTTTATTTCGCTGGTTAACCGCTGTGCTGTAAACACAGCACGTACAGCCGAGGAGTATTGACGTGCGTGCTTATTGAAAGGACCAATGAGACGTAATGATCGCAGTCGATCTGCATGCTTCAATTTCGTCGCTGTCATTGTAAACAGGATGACGAGCTTGATGACACGTGAGTATTCTCGGTTACGAGATCGTTAAGTGATACTTGGGCTTTTCTCGTACTTGTATCTGCACTGATTGTTACAATTATTTCTGGGAGAATTGCGTGTGTACGAAGAATTATAAACGTGACGTCACGGGGAAACGAATCATCTGCTTATTATTGTGTCTTGGCAGCCGGATCACGAGAGATTCGAATAATACGATACGCCAGTGTCTTTGTTTATTTTTATAATAAATACTAACACGAGGAAATGGATCTTTGAAAGTATTCGATTTCGTATTATCATATTAAGATTAAATGGATCCGTACACTTTATTTTCATAATTCGATAGATTTCGATGAATTAAATTATTATGAAACTTCTTAATTAATTTTCTTACTTAATCTTCCCTCTGAAAAGAAATCTTTCTTCTTGCTGTATTCGAACCGGACTGTACCTCTACTGTGGTTTTATTTTATGGGTTACATTAATTTTCATACGCATTATTTTTTTTTTTAAAGATAAATCGTGCATGTAA
The DNA here is from genome assembly GCA_031763665.1 of Calameuta haemorrhoidalis. NCBI lineage: Eukaryota > Metazoa > Arthropoda > Insecta > Hymenoptera > Cephidae > Calameuta > Calameuta haemorrhoidalis. The sequence continues at coordinate 8,207 of JARPRH010007874.1, forward strand.
TATATGTATATGCACGTATTAAAATGTGCAAGTGTATTCGTATCTTGCAGGCAATTTATGCATTTATATACTAACCAACATCCGTTTGGAATATGAACTTGATTCTACCCAGGGTTACGTGGTAGATAGGGCAGGTTAGTTAGACGAAATTTTGTTTTAATATCATTCGATGCCTTATCAGTGAGAAATGATATTGGAATCGATTTTTGTTTGACAATCAATCGGAATCATAGAAATTTTATCATTCCGAGTTGTTATCTTTCTAGGTGATTCATTTCGATGTTAGTGTGTCTGTAACAAATTATCGAATTATTTGAACACGTTAAAGATAATCGTTGATGATGAATTGCTTTATATACGAAGGTCAATCTAAGTAGAATCCAGTTAAGTAACGTGGATCGTATAGGTGCACTATTATGGGTTTTGTGAACACGCTGAAAGACATTGGACAAACCAGTTCGCGAACACTATTTTTGCACTGGCTCGATTCTGTCCTAACGCCAGTTGGATATGCCTTGATTTTGGCTCAAGTCGTGGTTACTAAATCTACCGGTTAAAACCAGTACAGTCTCCCTTATCGAACAATTTAAATTCGAATCGCTGCTAGGGTTACGTCACGTCTACGTAGACTGGGACGTTAACAGCTTTGACGTCAATGATTCACGACTCACCATTCAAACCAATCTGCCTTCAGTGACTCAGAATCTTAAGTCAGGCGAATGTGTGAATTTCAAAGGGTGGAGAAAGACTGTGAAACCAATTCATGGACGAAGCCACAAAAATCGTATTGCAAATAGAAACCGGAAGTTGTAGGCGTAGGATAAGATACGATACACATACCAGATACGAGGCTGTAGAACATTTATGAATTTTGCTTCACGTTTAATAGCCTTATGTGATAGTCAAGAATAATTGGGATAGAATATAATGGGCTCAAATAATGGTACAGGAACGTGATCAATTTGTACACAAGGATTGCTTTTATTGATGGCCGATATCGGGATGCTGCGATCAGGTTGATATTTATCAGGAGCAGAGCAGAGACTTCCATGGGAAAATTAGCAGTGGGGTGGTAAGACTGTGCGACCAGAGAGAGACTATACATTTGTTTATTTTAAGAGTTTATTCCCGTGTGAGTTATTTCTGTTGGCATTCTGCCATCTTAGAACAGAATGCCATTCCCGTCGCATTAGTAACAGTAGCGCGACGACGGATCATTGATGTGATCCCTGTAGGTAACCGTTCGATATGTATTTGAATAGCTGTGGGAGTGTGCGGTCCCGTCATTTTATTGCGTGTCCACTGTGACCTCGAAATTAAAAAAAGAAGCGGAATTTAATCTTGAAACGTGAGAGGGTGACACCCCCTATGACATCAGAGCTTTGGTACATATCGGACGCCTGACCTTCCTCCAGGAAGCTCGGAACCAGATTAACTTTCGTTGCGGCGAACGGGGCAAATACGTCCTTACCGACTGACTATGTCTTCGTGTCGGTTAGTTGGCAGCTGCACTAGAACCGTGGAAAAATGTTGCGTGGGTGCCGAGACGCTACGTCACATAATACAGGCGCCGTGTTTCGTGAGTACGCAGCGCCGTCGACGGCGCTGCCGCTTAACATAACAAAGCCAACCTCGCCGTCGCGCAAAGGCATAATAAAAGGATCGCACACAGCGCACGCTACGAGCGCGTGTTACAATCAAACAGACTAGGCTCACGTCCAAGATGAACGTCGACGAAAATCCTTATTCCCTATTCTGCTTGCCACGACACACTTCTTGGAAATTACTTCGTAGTAGCATGAAAACAACTACGTCACATTTGACAGATGAACAAAGTCGCGAGACGGAGCGTTGAGTCGATAGATGGAAGCAGTGACCATCCTTAGTTAAATTCTCGGCTGGCGTCGGCGGTGATCGCCTACTCGTTCGACGTCTTCATATCCGGAAGCTCGAATCTTCCTCGAACACTGACACTTTACGACGAATTATTTCCGGTGTTCGAAAATAGATGAGGCGTTCTTCGAAACGGCTGCCTTCAAGTTTACTGAACGTAGAAACATACTCGGATAGAAATTATTGATAGGCCTTAGCTGGGCGCTAGATAATTTGCCGAGTATCAAACCAGGTGCTAAGTAGGAAACTCTCTAGGGTCCAGTTTGGTTTGTAATGCTCAAAACGTCTGGCACCTATTATACATATATGGATTTCCTAGGCGCTATACAGTTATCCTGTATTTTACCAAACTAGTTCAGTTAGTCTTTGCTAGGTTCTGGAGTTATCTATCCGTATTTTTAAGGTATTTTTGTATATCATAGATTTTTAATTTATTTAAATATGCAGACAATATAACCATCTTAGCCTTTTAAATGAATAGAAAAATTGTTTTTCTATTTGTTTCACGAAGAGCCCAATGCCGTTCCCAGTCTTTAGCATTTGTTAACGTTGATTCAAAAGCCGTGCAAGTGGCTTTTCCTGTTATCTAGTCAAACTTTATATCTCTATATCCCCCTAGTTATCACGCTATATTAACGTACCTTTATTAAAATTTGTTACGTAAAAATATGATGTACTCTGATACATACATCTACGAGTGTCCCCTATCTAGTAAGGCCTCCTATAGGACCCCGCGGAAAGTTAATACAAAGGCCTTGAATAGTTCATTGGTCAGAGCATTCAAGCGACAAGTGGAAAACCCGAGTCTTGGTCCAGTTCTCTTATTTTTTTTTTTTTTTTTTTTTTCCCACGGGTCCTACAATTGGTGTAAGAAGTGGGATAGGGGAATCCCTCTCCACGTGAGGCCGAACGACGTCGTCCCGGAGTTTAAGACGAAAAAAATGAAGGACAAGTGAGGGTTACGTATCCGCTCAGGATATCCGAGTGTAGGAGTATGGGGAGGTCCCATCTACTAAAGGCTCTCATAGGACTTCACAGGAAAATAATACGTAAGCCCTGGTTAGCTTCGTGGGCAGAGCATTTGCGTGGCGAGCAGAAAGACCCGGGTTCGAATCCGGTCCAGTTCCGATATTTTTCCGCAGTTTTTATATACATTTGAAACATACGTTTCCAGTTGCGGATTAATTATTTCATCTCCTGCCACCTAAGGGACACATTTTCGAAGATGTAATTTGCGACTGTGACAGGGTTGTGGGTTAGGCTTTACTACGTTAGACCTGATAGGAAATGTGCCTACTTTGCAGAATTGGCATGCTACTTGAAAACTATAGTAGTTAGTCCATAATTGCAACGTCTAAATAGAAATACCATTTGAATCTCCGGTTAGGGCCTTTTGCTGACGTCACGTATGTGCCGTGCCAAATTTCTACACGGGATTTAAACGAATTTTCGACGACGGGCATGTTGCCTAATGTGAAGCTAGACTAGAGCCACGGCAGGACGTGCCATCTAGACATATTAGGAGAAATTTTTACCCGGGTATAAATATCAAATAACGCAAATGTCGCGTTGATATAAAAGCTATTTGTAGGGTAAAATTGCACAAAATGTATATATATATATTTTGTATGATTTTATACTTAAGCTATAATGAAATACCGTGCGTCATTAGATGTATATTTTGAAGTTACTGAAATTGACACGTACTCTCATTTATTTGATTTGCGGGATATTAACGTTCACCTGTAAATTTTCAATTAACCGGTTATCGCTATAAGCGATTAGGACATTTCATCCTGTTAACGCTGATTCGAATGGTACATTGGAATGCATACAGAGCAAAAACAGTTTCCGTCGATATATAAGATAAAGGCTCAGTTTTCATTGTCACTTTCCCACTGATCATTTGCATTACTTGCGATCGTTTACGTGAACGACACTTTTATGAAACTTATGCGTGAAATCCAATGTTAATTATTATAAATATCCATACCTATCGACAAGTAAATACGTAGTGTATTTTTAACGTTCAAAAGAAGTTTACCTAATGCGTTAATAGACACACGTGAAAGACTAATTTAAGATAGACGATTTCTTGTGTAATCATAATCAGATATTTCTTGAAATTATTATTCATTTATGCCTTTATTTTTTAGGTAACTATTTTACCTCTGTTTCTCACAGGCCAAAGTCGAATCTGGAGAACGATATTTTTTAAGTAAACTTTTTTAAAGTAAACATTACATTTACGTGTCTCGCTTAATGAGTGTGTAGGCAAAGGTGTGAAAAATTCAAACGTCGCTCGTATGTAGAAAAAAAATTACTAAAATGACTTCTTGGCACCGACAGCCAAACGAATTGTTATTTTAGAGCAAACCGGTGGCTGCATTATTAATACCACCGCGAAGGATTACGTAGTCCCAAAAAGAAAACGGAAAACAAAAGAGTGATCTTTATTATTTTAACGTACCTTGCTATTAATTTTAACATGCGAATAATTATTGAACGCTCTTTCAAATGCAATAGGTAATGTACACTTGCACATGAATCTATATTCCTAATTACTTACGCCGTTGCTCATAATAATAATAATACGCGACGATAAAAATATTGTTTGGTTATTTATTTGTGCATTTTTAATTTTTTCTTATCTTATCGTACCGACAATACAAATTTGTGGGATCGCTAATCTCTCCGTAGTATATTGATTAAGAATTAATTAAAATTAACGACAGATTAATTGGCCAAACTGCCGTGTCACTGAGTATCGCGTTGAAGCCTAAGGAATTAAGTGTTATCAAAACTGCTGAAACGTAGCTATTATATATTTTCGCTATTAGCGCAGACCTTGAGCTCTGCATGGTTCGTCGATTCGTAAATTTAAGTAAATAAAGTCTGGAAAAGCGTAGTTCTAAGATATCACGATTCACGAGTTTCGTAATCAATCGCTGTGTTATCCAATGATTATTTTGCGAATTGCTCTTGAATAAACGTTATTCAAATTTAAGATTAACAGCTGCTTAATGAAATATTTTTCTAATGAAAGGATTGTACATTTTCTATCCCGTTCCGCGCCAATGCATTTACCTCTATGTTATAAGATGCTTGCGTATTGACAAAAGTCATTACAGTTCGGTAGTCTGTCGACTCACAGAAAACGTGAAAATTCAAATAACCTCGATAATGATCATCTACGGTTCAGTTATATAGCTTTTCAAACTTTTTGTTTGCCATACAATTATTACTCACACTTTGTCGTAATATATGACAAAGATCGACTTATAAAAACATTAATTACGACAATGTCTCAGAAAACAAGTACTTGATCCTATAGATCTTATATAACTACCGAAGCGTCAAATTCGATCCAGTGAACAATGCTTCCTTTCAAGGGCACGTCCAAGTAGTGATACACTTGCAAAAGAATGTACGATTAACTCCATAATTCTTCATTAGCGTGGTGAAAAAAAAAAAAATTACTGACCTTACTAATTACAAGCAAGGTCGATTCTTACTCTATATTAATTTATATTATTGCATTTCAATTGAAGCGTGTAATACGCACACTGTGTAAAAATTGATAATCTGTCTAATTGAAGATATGACAAATGAGGCAAACATGTTATTCTAAGAGTTGCAATGCACCATTATTGTGCCTGTTATCTACCCCGTACGGATGAGCTACGAAAGGACATCTACGCGTCGAAAGAAAAATATTTTTTTTTTCTCTCTTACTCACGATGCACAGGCAGATACGTTTTCTTTATAATTTCCACAGGACAGCGTAAATAAAGATAATTAACTTTTGGAGAACCTCGTGAAACTTAATACCGGTCTTAATCC
>JARPRH010007887.1:0-13934 GCA_031763665.1 Calameuta haemorrhoidalis
ATACGAGATTTCGGAAGAGTTCGGTTGCTAGGGTCACGTATGAAAATACGTGAAATGTCATTACCTGTCAAAATATTGGCGGGCAATTGTTTTTTTATAGCCTACATGTAAATAGACATGGCCAGCCTGCGCGGAGACTATGCGCATAAGCGCTGTACACGCACACACTGATGCAGTCACATCTACGTGACTTACGCTTTACGTCTGACGATCGACTTACCGTTTAGCCCCGGCCGTACACCGATAATATAGATGTTTACACATCAAAAACTTTTACGATCGAGCAATGATATTGTCGTAATCGCTAGAGTATCTTCTGCTAGAGGAAAAAAGAATTGAAGAGATCGATCAATTATTAACGAAGTGGTCGCGAGTTGAATATAAAAAAACATTGATTTTCTTAATCGTCGAAAAAACAAATTTTTAATTTTTTTAAGAAAACTAAAAACAAGTAACTATATATGTATATTCCAATACAAAAAATGTGCAACCAATCAAGCTGGACATGCTGCTATTTTTTGTATAAAGAAATTTCAACTTTGAAATTTTACAGTAAAATTTCCGCGTTCGGTACGTGTGGCGCTATGGAGGGGACTGAGTCCGAACATTGAGCCTGTTATGGAATCCGGCCGCTCAATTGTAAAACGTCACAAATTTGATAAATTTATTTTTAAGTAATCTAGTGCCGGTCTCTGAGAAACAATTATTATTGTGATTTAAAATAAAAACACGCGGAAATGAGTTCCAGTAATTGAAAAAGTCTGTTTATGAAACCATAATTCAAAACGAATAAAATGGTGCCCTTAATTGTATTAATATCATTTTTCTTCGCTGAATTATATCCATTTGAAATTTTGGAGTATGACATTTTTTAAACATTGTTATTTTAACAATCGATTAAGATGATAATCCCCCAAAAATCACAAATGTTACTTTCAATAAATACTCAAAAGTAAACAAATCAATAAAATCAAAAATGCTCAGGATCAAAGGCTTGGTGATTGGGTGTGGATGCCTCATACATAAAAAAAGCTTTTCTACGTTTATTCTGGGAAATATATTTACGACTATAACACGAGTCTGATGTCGGAAAATGATATTCAGCCTGGATTTTGCACAGAAATTAATTTTATTTGACCTTCTTTTTTTTACAGAGAGTGGGAAGTGGAATTTAAAAAGCGATGGGTAAAAGAATTCACAGTAGGAAAGGATGGAAAAAAGACGTTAAAGAGCAATGAAATGCAGCCAAGCCTTACGCGAGCAATACTGCGTACCTTCTGGAAACCATATATGTTATATGGATTGCTCCTCGTTATCCAAAATGTAATATTTCGTACAATGCAACCAATCATGCAAGGCTTCGTGATTAACTACTTCAGTGACAACGGATCGAATGGAGCGACAACAAAAGAAGAAGTCATCCTCTACGCCACTACGCTCATCCTAATAACTGCGGGTATTATTTTTCTGTTGCATCACACCAATCTTAGTACCCAAGAGATGGGAATGCGTATCAGGATCGCTTGCTGCTCGCTGATTTACAGAAAGGTTATTTTATATTTTCTTAATGCACATATCAATTGAATGATTATTTATTACAAAAAAAAAAATATATTTTGCATTTTGTCTTTTGGCAAAAAGGCTGACGTTGACTTTCATCTCTCATCTAATTCATTCGCTTGCACTAGCAAATTGTGTAAATTAATAACATATATTCAATGAAAGTGATATTTGATATAATTTATGCACCAACAATTAGCTCAATATTGTAACTTTATTTTTATTCGCTTTTCAAAAATTCTCTACTATTATTTTGACGAAGGACTAACCAAGACATGCCAACTGATAACTAAACGTATCGTCGCACTTTCGAGCATCGAGCGCGCAGTCGTATTCGTGGGGCCAACGAGAGCGGCTCATTCAGTAGCTTACGCAGCCTTTCTAGTTTAAAACAGCTAATGCGCTCTGCGCAATTCTACTTCGTTAGAAAACTTCCCGGCAAATCTCGCAGTCGAGATACCCTTCTATCATAGATAGTCCTTCTATCATGAAGCCTCGAAAGTTTTACACTTCATAACTACTTTAGCCTATCATAGGTAAATTTTGGGGTAGTTACTACGCGGTCCAGTTACTATGAAACTTTAATAGTTATTACTGTTAGAAAGCAAACAAAGTTTTTGGGTTTAGTTATCATTTGACTCATACTTTTTTCAGCCTTTAAAACACCCATGAGTTTGATCTCTTGGTTCACTGACTAACTGGTAACTCCAGTTTTAGTCTATGAGAACCAAAAGGCAGAACTTGGAGGTTCCATAAGAGCTTCTAAAACTGATTCTATTATCGTTCTGTGATCTTTAGAATAGTTAGTTTTTAAGTTCTATACAAATTTTTCAAGTACGCGGTAATACTCGGTTGTGTCTAATTTCGTAATACATAGAAGAAACAAATACTCTGTTTTTAAAGGAAGACGCATTGAAATTCAGCAGGAAGGGATTTGTGCAGCACTTGAATGGCTGACCGCTTCGAGTTTACAAGAATGATTATAAAAATCACGAGAACTGCATTTTTTCGTTTGATTTACAATTACAACTGTTGGCCATGCATTTTTGAGCTATTAGATATGTTAAATACTTTTTTTCAATGTTCCTAGAAAAAAAATTATAAAAAACATTGCATTAGTTTCTCAATAATGTATTTTATTCCAATAATTTTTCACGAATAGTCTACCAATTTAGTATTAACGAATATTCAATGGTTTGCAATAGTTATGTTCCTAATAGTTTTATATAGTTTCTTTCCATAAAGGTTGGTGAAGTGTCTGAAAACAAGGCATACAATGTCTTTCGGACGTCCCTTACAGAAAGAAATTATATAAAACTATTGCATATTCGTCAATACTAAATTGACGAACTATTCGGGAAAAACTATTAAAATAAACTACATTAATGGGAAACTGTCGTATCAGTTTTTATAACTTACGTTCTCCCAAAATATTTTTATTGTAAATAAATCATTTAGCATATCCAATACGTCAAAAATACACCGTGAACTATTGTTGCTATAAAACAAAGGAAACAAATGAATTTCTCGTAGTTCGGAATTCATTCCTGTAATGTCGTTAAAGTAGTCTGTTAAAATTTATACTTGAATTTTAACACTCGACGAATGAAATAGATAATAGCACACAGTAAATTTAGGGTGGTTGATGAAAATAAAAAACTCCGACATTAATCTTTGATAATTTGGTAAATAAATTTTATTTTATTATCACCAACTAAATGACATAAAGGAAATAAAAGAAGATCGTGACTTGCACGAGGGAGCTTCGAGAAACAAGTAGCGCGATAAAACGGAAAAGAAAAGAAACCTAACAGCATTAATAAAGACAAACCAAACCGCACCACTGTTAGTCTTGACCTCAGTGGTCGCTCTATTGCCTGCATTCCGAAACGCTCAAAAGGCGCCAAGATTCAAAACTCTCAACACAGTCTTTCCTTAGCCCGATTTCATTGCTCTATAACTTTTAAATAAAGTAGTATTATTATATTCAGTTATAGTGAAATTGAAACGCAAGACTCTGCTTAACAAGAATAGGCTATAGTCCAATAAAAAAAATAGTTTGCTCAATTTATAAAATTAAAAAAAATCGTTACGGTGAACATGTGCCCTAGTAGAAATTGCATATGGGCTCTAACCGGGTAAAAGGCAGTTTTCTCCACTTCTGTCTAGGCGCTAACTAGGAACACTACCTAGTGCCCGACCAGGAACAGGACACTACGTACACGCCCCACGCGGCCTGAACGGAAAGTCTTGAAGCAACGGTCTGGCACGGAACGTGTTAAACGAGTCCTGTGCCCCTCGCCAATAAGCGGTGGTGATTCGTGGGCGAATTCTCTCACGCGTGCGGATCATCCGACATCCGCGCGCGTGCTGGTCTTCGCCCGTGAAAATGAATCACGGAACGGCACTTCAGCAGCTCATATTTGCAAATATGAATAAAATTAACGTTTTTTTTTTATATCGTATGATAACACTACGGCAACTATTTTGTACGTAAGAAAGTCGTTCAGGACTGCTTCATCCAAGTATCGATCAGTCAAGTGGTAACTACCAATGTGAATCTGTCATTCTAAAAAAAAATGAACGATTTTCAAAAAGAGTTTGATATGTTAACGATTCTTCGGGAGTCCCGGAAAAATGACAGAAACGCGCAAATGTTGTATGCATCTCGTTATTCACATCGGAAACAAAAATCGCACATGGCACTTAAGCGATTAGCTGACAGTTGTCGTGGTTTTGGTAATGTAAACAAAAAGCCTAGTGAGACATCGACCGATTGTTAACGACAATAATGATGCTGCTATATTAGCGTTTGCTACACTAAATCCACACGCAAGCAGCAGGCTAATGGAAAAAGAGAGAGAAAGTGAAATTAGCCAACGATCAGTATTGAGAATTCTACATCAACATAAATTCCATCCGTATCACATGTCATTGGGTCAGGACTTGTACAACAATGACCTTCTGGACTGTGTAAATTTTTGCAATTGGATTCTAAGTCAAATGGGTCTAGATACTTCATTTTTAAATAATATATTGCTTTCTGATGAAACTACCTTCACTAAGTTGGAAATTTGAATCGGCACAACATGCATTACTGGACAAATAGAAATCCTTGATAGATTACAAACGTGCCCCTCCAACATCCGTGGTCGACTAGTGTTTGGTGTGGCATTCTCGGCGATCATTTTCATCGGTCCAAATTTACGCTAACTTTTTGAAAAATGTACTTCCTGAATTTCTGGAAAATTTGCCTTTGCGTACCTGGCTGGTTATGTGAATGCAGCACGACGGTGCACCAGCCTATGGTGTGTTGTGTTTAAGAAAAATGATCAGAATTTTCAACGAAAAATGGATAGAACGAGGAGGTCCTACAGCCTAACCACCCGGGTCAGCCGTTTTAACACCACTTGATTACTTTTTGTGGGGTTTTATAAAAGAGCGTGTGATACCGGTGACCTATACCCCACTTAGAGACATTGAGGGAAGAATATGCTGGACATGTGCCCAAATAACACCAGAAATTTGGGCTACAGTTCGACGATCTTTTCATAGAAGAGTCAACAAATGTTTGACTGTTGAAGGAAACCATTTTGAACATCTTCTGAAGTAAGTCGTCTTGCTACAGTATCGAATGCTATTATGCTATTATTAGTAGAACAGTGTAATGAGAGCACTGTGGCACATAAAAGATTTCGTGATTAAGAAATAGCAGCGGCACGCAGACAATTGGATCAGATAAGAAAAAATGATTGCAAACTATAAATAAAATGATGTAATAAATAAAAAGCCGCAAGTTGAAACTTACAATTTGCTTCCTCCGAGTCGTAGGTACTGTACGAAGTCCATATATGAGGAAGCATTTTCCTTTTTTTTTTTTTTAATCTTTGGCTTCCTCGTAGATGAATCTTCGTTTACTACCGACGATTCAGAGGAAGCAAATTGCAAGTTTCAACTTGCGGCTTGTTTAACGTAAGTGCCAAATTTGATACATATCACGACTGAATGATGTTCAATTAAAAATATCATAAAATAAAAATTTTTCGATGGATTCGACCCAAATGCAATACCAACCAACCTTGGATACAAATCTCTTAGTCAATAATTATTGAGAGCAGTATCACAAAATTTACGATCGCTATAGGAATAACGCCCTTTTTTTTAAATTTGAAAACAACATAAAATCTTAACCACAGCTTGAATAATGAGGAAAATTATAGTGAATGAAGGGATTAAAAAGCTGCACATGCCTGCAAAATTCGGGGGCTGTAACTAAAACCGATCTCGAGTTATAAACGTTTGAAATTTTGGAAGCCATTACACACACACACACATACATACATCTGGACATTTTTTCCAAATGTGTTTACCCGACGTTTTGGCACATTCTGAACATGAAAATCTGGTATTTATCGAAAAGTCCTTTCGACGTTTCCATTGGCTCCTTTGCGTTTGCGCGGGATCGTCCCCATGCCATAGCGTGTAACCAACAGGGCCCTAGTCCCTCGCACTAGTAGCGCGTTTTGGATAAGAATTTTAGTTTTATAGCTTCCCTCAAAGAACTTCTTTTTTTGCAAATTTAGTCCAAGAAATTTTGTTATATTGATTGGGTCTTTCACATCTTGGTAGATCCTGCTCCCGTTACATGAGATTCTTCAAAACCTATTTTCGATGCCTAATATAAAATTTGCTTTCGCTTTTCTAGTAGCTCTGTGACTTTTGGCTCGCTTTTTAAATGTAGATTCGGTGCGTCAAATTTACATTTTTGTCTCCTCTATCTTTCTTTTATCTATTCTTTCTATCGCATGTCTATTCATATCCTTAGTCGTTTGTTCACCACGACGCTCTCCCAGCTGAGCTAACCTTTAAATCGGGTACTTTGCGGAGATTTTGTCAACTTTGTTCTTCTTATCTTATCAGACATTCAACGCCCCATACCTCTCGCACCATACCAAAAATATACCACATGCTCTCAGTTATGAGATTCGCCTTATCGCTTTCAACGATAATTATATGCAGCCATCCGACTTAACGTATACTGAACAAGACAACTAAAAGATGAGTAGATGTGCTTCAGAATTTTAAATTGGCAAGAACCCAACAAAAAAATTTTAATAATTTCATTCAGCTTGTATCACGCTCGGCTCTCACGCTATTGATTTCTATCCGTTGTACCTTACTGTAATAATTTGTAATTGTTTAAATATTAAACACAGTATATAAATGCAATAGTAGAAAATTACAACAGATTACAAATATGTTAAAAATCTCGCACTTTCTTATAGATCGTTTTAGCTGCAGCTTCGTCTATCATAGCTTTGTGTATTTAATTATAGATTCAACATCCTCTTGCTCAGCAAGTTTCAATTTCGACATAACTTCTCCATGTATTCTAGCGTAAAAAATTGTAGTTGCCGTAGGAAAATATTGACATAGGCGTCTTATAGGTCAAAAAATTCGATGCAATTTACGCTTTAATTATTTTAAGAGGGGAAAAGTCTAATATAACAGGACGTAAAGAAGGTGATCTTTATTAATTTTTTTAAAGAAAACTATGAATAATACTTAATTGATTATTTAGATATATTTAGATTGCATCCCTAAAACATGTTGATTTTTGAATTGTTTTTACTTTTTATCGTGATAGCGTATAATTTTATCACATAATATCGGTAGAGCTTGTTGGTTTGCAGTCCACCAGCAAATTGAGTTACCTAAAAGCTAATATTAAAGATTTTATTTAAAGCTTAATAAATGACCTATTTGCGAATAAAAATATTTTCTATTATTAATAACAATTCGGTAGGTAAATAATAATATTGTAATGACAGGTATAACCGCTGAAGTAAACTATAAAGAATCTAGTGTGTTTCTGAAAAACATTTGGTTGAAAATATTTTTAGTTATTCTTTAGACCAAATTGGGAAATGTAATTTCGAGAAAAAAGTCTCTTAAGATTTTTCATGTTTTCACAATACGTACAGGTGAAAATTTTTTAACACATCGAGTTTACCAGTCGCTTATGCGACTCGCCATTTGCATCAACTTTCATGTCTCGTCGGACGGTTCTCATGTTGCGGTTCTTCATCGGTTGAACATGTATGGTACAAAATAAACAAGATCATTTTTTTCATCTCTATTACGGAATCCAGATGTCTTCTCATAGCTGGTTCGTATGGTCAAACACAATAGTTCAAGGTCAAGTCTAATTGTAAATCGAAATGTGTTGTTTCCACAGCGATAAAATGCCAAGGAAACTACAAAATGGATTCTCATCTGTAACAATCGTTTATTATAAAAGGGCTCCAACCTTATCAATTTTGCGAATTTGATAATAAATATTCAGGAACCTATTCTCGATTAAGTATAAGGTTTATCCTTTTAAAGCCTTATACTTTCGTTAACGTCAACTAAATTTCGATTTTCTTTTTCAAAATTTTAATCACGTATTACACCAAACTCCCCTGTTAAACATTCCGCATAAAATTCTCGTGTAGGTAACAGTGTAACTTGCAAAAATGTGCGTGCACCGCGTTCGCATGAGTATTTATCATTACATTCTTATGGTTTAAGATATTTCATTTCGAGGTTATGATTTACATACATGTTGTCTGCAAAACTAAGCTGGATGATCTTTGGCTGAATGCATCCTGAATTTACAAATGAGTTCTTATCAAATTTATTCAAACTAATATGAGAAAAATTTTGCAAATGTTTAATCGGCTCTAAACGGTTTCATGAAATTCACACTTGCCCGTGTGAAATTAAATTTCTTAAAACGTTCGTAAGCTCTGGCGAAACTTTCGACGCCTCAAAAACATCAGCTGGGCAGAATTAGTATTCTTAAGATTATAATCTTAAAATGTCCACATGATATTTTTGCACTATCTTTGCAATACTTCAAACTAACATAATTCTGCATAACGTTAGACTTATACATTGTTAAGAATCTTCATCAAAACGTAATGTTTATATAAGAAAATAATCATACATTAAAAAAGATTTTTTCCTTTTAGGCATTGCGCCTGAGTTTGTCATCTTTGAATCAGACGGCGACTGGACAAGTGGTGAATTTGCTCAGTAATGATGTGAATCGCTTTGATATGCTCCCATTATATTTGCATCAAATTTGGGTCATGCCAATTCAGGTAAAGCTTAACTTTTAGGTCTGGCAACAAATAAACACTGATTATTTTGTGTGTTGTGGTGATTTGATATGATTTTTGTGCCGAGTGGGTTGTGCCGGTGGGTAATCTTTTATTGGAATCTTGCAGGTTGCTTTGGTCGGTTACGTAATGTGGCAGTCCATAGGAGTCGCTGCTCTCATTGGTTTAGCAAGTTTAACCATTCTGACTGTTCCTGTCCAAGGGTATCTCAGCAAGTTGAGCGCACAACTTAGAGCTGTCATTGCTCGCAAAACGGACAAAAGAGTACATCTCATGAGCGAACTGATTTCGGGCATCCAGGTATCGTTAACATTATAAGTAACAAGAAAGATCTTCTGATCTTTCGTAACAAGATCTAATAGTAATTCACAGTTTATGATTACAGGTAGTGAAAATGTATGGCTGGGAAGAACCATTCGAAAAGATGGTATCGTGGACGCGACGCACCGAAATGAAAATAATCACATACTCTTCGCATCTTCGTGCCTTCTATTTAAGTATGATGGTTTATACTGAGAGATTGACACTTTTCCTCACCTTACTGGCATTCATTCTTATGGGCAATACCCTCACTGCTGAGGTCACTTTCGTTCTTGCAAGTTATTTCAACATTCTGCAAATGACTATGGCCATCTTCTTTCCTCAAGCGATTATTACGGCCGGTGAAGCGCTCGTTTCTATTAAAAGAATAGAGGTTTACATTTTATTTATATATAGTAATATTTAATATTAATTTAGTTGCACTAATAACGATAATGAGAATAATATTTTTTGTAAATTTTCACTTTCTTATGATATTAACTTTTAGGAATTCCTTATGTTGGAGGAGATCGAGGAAATCAACGATAATAAGGAATTAGTTTCGAAGCAAAATGCCAATAACAAACAGGAGAAAGACATGGAAAATAAATGTGCAGCAGAGAAGGAAATTTCAAATCCGGTGACAATAGAGCTTTATCGTGTGTCTGCAAATTGGATACCTAGCCAATTACCACCCACTCTGCATGACATTTCCATGAAAGTCAAGGCCGGTCAACTTTGTGCCCTCATTGGACCTGTAGGCTCGGGAAAGTCTTCTCTCCTCCATGTTTTATTAAAGGAGCTTCCCATAGGTGCGGGTGACGTCTGGTTAAATCAGAATTCTAGTTCGAAGGAAGCTCGGAACGGCCGCGGCTATCATTCGGACAATCCCAATTTGCGTATCTCCTATTGTAGTCAAGAACCTTGGCTATTCGGGGCAACCATCCGAAATAACATACTATTTGGACAAGCATACGATAAGAAAAGATATCAAGAGGTGCTCTATCGCTAGCGTATATTATTCCAAAACTATTTACTGACTTAATTTTTATAAACTGGCTACGTCAAATCCTTTTTTTTTAGGTAACAAAAGTTTGTGCACTTCTACAGGATTTTAAGCAGTTACCCCGTGGCGATATGAGCATTGTCGGTGAAAGAGGCGCTTCGTTATCGGGGGGCCAGAGAGCTCGAGTGAATCTCGCTAGGGCCGTTTACAGAAGAGCTGACATCTATCTTTTTGACGATCCTCTCAGTGCGGTCGATTCTCGAGTCGGACAACACTTATTCAATGAGTGTATAATTAATTACCTTAAAGGAAAAACCCGAATTCTTGTAACTCATCAGTTACAATACCTTAAGCAGGCGGATACGGTAGTCGTCCTCGATCGAGTAAGTAAACTTTTTCTGGCTTTCGCCTTCTGCTTTGCTCTCGCAATAAGACGTGAAGAATATCCTCCGTCGTCCATTCATCCCCAGGGGGTCGTCAAACATCAAGCCTCGTTCGACGAGTTGATTAAACAGAAGGCTGACTTAATTAATATGCTAGAGAAGGCAGTAGACGCTGAAGACTCGAACGATGAGACGGACGAACCTATTACCCAAAACATTATGAAACATCGAATAAGCACAGAGAAAGCATCTCACCTTAGGAATTCCTCTCGGCGAAGTTCAGTAAAGTCTTCGCGGCGATCCAGTGCGGTTAGTCTTTGGAAGATCAAGCAAAACAATAAATCTAATTGTATCAACGATTTCATGCCGACTGGATTAATTTACAGGTTTCACAAACCGTAGAAAATTTCGTCAATGCTACAGACGACGACGAGGAAGTTGCGACAGGAATAATGTCTAACAAAGTGTACGCTGACTACTTTTCAGCAAGTGGTTCTATGTGCGCGTTAGTAGTCCTTTTTATAATGTTGGTAATATCCCAGGTCGCATGTAGCGGCACAGACTACTGGATCACTTATTGGACTAACATAGAGGCAGTTCGAGAAAAATCGAAAAATCAGTCCAGCACTACTATTGCCGATGCCGAATATCTTGCTTCGGTGAACGACACTATTCTTTCGTTTTTTTCGCTAACCGATGAAACAGGTTTTATCAGCAGAATCAACGCCATCTACGTCTATACTTTCTGCATCACTTGTACCGTAATATTTACTTTGTCACGGAATTTTCTTTTTATGCACGTTTGCATGATTGCCAGTCGTAATTTACATGACACTATGTTTGCTAACATACTGCAAGCCACCATGCGCTTTTTCCATACCAATCCTTCGGGTAAGTTGTAACGACTTTAAAGAACTATAAAATTTATTCACAAGAACTTTCAAACTATATTACGTGCTAGTGTATGTACATCTTATTTTATTAACGAAAGTAACTCGGAAATTTAACTTTCCATGTAACCAGGGAGGATTCTAAACAGATTTTCGAAAGATGTTGGTTGTATGGATGAATTACTGCCAAAGGCAATTATAGATGCGGTACAATGTTTTCTTGTAATGATTGGAATAATAGCCATGGTACTTATCGTTAACTATTGGATGACGATACCAGTTATGATAATAGGAGGGGTCTTCTACGTATTGAGAATATACTATTTGCATACGGCACAAGACATCAAACGCCTAGAAGGAATCAGTAAGTAGTACAACTTTTCTATGTCCTTACTGTAATACTCAAAATATATGTAAAGTTGCAGTGTATGGAAAATTTACATGCGTATCGTAAAGTCTAATTGTAAGTATCACTGCCGAACAAATAAAAATATCCTTTTCACTCTAATATCGCAGTTCTGTTCAATATTGAAAGGGTATCATATCGAAACACATAATTCCACTTTTGTGTCTGTCTCAAGGCACGCGAACGAGCGAAAACTAAAAAGAATCAATCAACGTTTGAGTGGAAAGGATGTTTAAAATAGGGTGTAGCAAGAAAGACCTCGATTTTCGCAACAACAATGTGACCGGCTGCGCATCGTTGTTGCGAAAATCAAGATTGCGTACGAAACGTACGTGAATTGTCCTGACTCTGCGCAGCTCACAAAGCTGGATGGCTTTTTAAGCTCATCTAAGGTTTTTTAATTTTTGTAAATTTAGATATCCTCCATATTAGATTCATTCTTCATTTTTAATTGAAACATGTTTGCTCCATATTCCAATAGAGCATCATTAAAAATCCCTGTATATCAATTTTTCTGAAAATAGGACTTTAAATTCTGAAATAAAACGGTGGGTCGCTAGGATTAAAAGAAATGATAAGTTCATATACATCGTGGCGTAGAATATTGATACACACCACAAATCAGGCTAATTTGGGCTACATCGTGGGTTCCGATGGGTTACGGGGCGTTTCTTATGGCGTTGGACAAAATTTATTTTTAAAATTTGTGTTGATTTCGTATTTTCATCGCATCATTATCCGCTTGGAGAATTTATAATCCAGGATAGTGTGTTCTTGAGGATATTAGAAATATTTGGACGACGATGAGTGACGCTCAAGTCGTAATGTGGCTATTCGTTCCAATCATAAAAACAACCAAGCTGTCTGTTCTACGAACTTACTCTTGCGCGTCACCCTGTGCTTTCCTGATCGCCACGGACCTGAGGATAGCCAATACGGTCAATCAAAGTTCTGTCTTCTCCCTTCCTTCTTTCTTTTATTTCGAATTTTTGCGTCAAAATCGTTTATTCCACGCCTCACGGAAGCATCTCGCTAGCACATGGGTGCGCGAGTCGTTATCGTATCGTTTTGTATCGTATCACTTAGAATTGCTCATTATTATTGTTATAATTTTTTTTCTTGCAAACTAAATCAAATCCGTAGATGGATTTTGGTTACGATTGCTTTGTGTATCGAAAAATAATTTCAGTAGTTTTTGATGAATCTCCTCAGTTAATTATTTCAGTTTTCCTTTTTTTTTCTTCGGAATGTACCGAAGGACTATAGACGCAACAGTCACGAGTTTCGAAAGTCTGCTCGATTTAGTATTTGTTATGAATAATATGTAGGAGCACCAGTATTTATTAAGACGACCGCCGGTGAAAATGAAAAAAAAAGGTCGAGTTTTTATACATATTTTGGTTCTACGTATTACCAATTATATGACGAAATTCGTACAAATAGATCTGGTTCTACATATCATGTTACACTCTGATCCCACTCATGCATCATTTCGTGATAACATATAACGCAATGAACAAATGTTTTGCATAATCGTGAAATATGTATATTAAAAAATATATCTAAAAAGTAAAATCTATACTGTAGTTCTTATGGGATTTTGCGAAGAATAGAGCTCTGATATTTCGAAAAATTCCAAACTGTCAACGCATACCGCGTACTCATACTATAAAAAAATCATTCCTTTATTAAAAATTTTGTATTTAATGTTTAAATAATAGCGAAAAGCCCGGTATTCTCTCACGTTAATGCAACGATGAATGGCTTGACAACGATAAGAAGCCGAGGAAAAGACATTGAAAATATGTTACAAGAGGAATTCGACAGACATCAGGATACTCATACAGCAGCATGGTATCTCACGCTTGCTACGTCTTCTGCATTTGGTTTCTGTCTTGACTTGATTGCCTGCGCATTTGTGGCATGTGTCTGTTTCTCCTTCATCCTAATGGATAATGGTACGCCCACGATTTCTTCCATGTATAGATATAAAACAATACATGTTATAAAGAAGAATGTGACAATACTAATATTAATTATGAAGGTGATACATTTGGGGGTGACGTGGGCTTGGCCATATCACAATCATTGGTCCTAACGGGAATGCTGCAGTATGGAGTGAGACAAAGTGCAGAAGTTATGGCTCAAATGACGTCCGTTGAAAGAATTTTGCAGTATACAAATCTCCCTAAGGAAGGACCAATGACTACAAGTAACCCACCG
>JARPRH010007973.1:0-13894 GCA_031763665.1 Calameuta haemorrhoidalis
GCCCTCGTACGTCAATGCCAGGTGTGTGTAAGTGAGTAAGTGTAAATGCAGGGAAAAATATCGTATATTGAGAAGCCACAAGAAGTAAATTGAAAACAAATAAACTGCTAAAGAAATAAAGTAATCAAGAAATACAGTAATGGCTTGTCTATATGGATAATCATAAAAATAAATATATGGTTAGGGAATGCTTTATCATTTATAATGAAGTGTACTCTAATCAAACTTAACTTTTAAAAATTACATTATAACAAAGCCATAGTCAATTGAACTGCAGTTAACCCACAGCAGCACGTAAGATATTCACGAAGGAACATTGCATTAACACGACGACCTATAGGACACTGTGAAAAATCTATGCAGGACATGTACCAAGAGTTAAGCAAGCCTCAATCCTTATTTATATGAAATGAATTGGAACCAGCATCCTTTTGTTTAGCACAACATTATGTGGAGCTGTACAGTAACTAGCATTCACCTCTCATAAGAAAATATAATAAGCATTCATAGTTCTAGAACATAATTTCTTCACAATATTTAGACGAGTACGATTTTCTCAAAAATAAAGGGAATTTTGAGCGATCACTGCATAATAGTATTTTTCACAGTACTTCCCACTATTCTTGTATTTGTAAGATTCTTAATCAAGTATGCGAATATAATCATAGCGATCGCTTCAAAATATTACACGAGCATTATTTATAGATCCAGTAATTGTATACTATATATTAAATTTCACTTTCTTCTACGTTTGGCTTTGGAGCATCACGCATTTTTTCCTTGCTTTTCTTCGGTCGAAACTTCGGCAAACAGCATCGCCCTATATGGGCAGATTATAGGGGTTTTAATATTGGACTATAGGCAGAAATGAGTAGGAAGATTCTCAACGCTACGGTTTTAGGCAAATATGCGTAGGGAGATGCACAACGTTACGGTTTTAGGCGATACCAAAAACAGGATTTTGGGTCATCGCCTCCGTCGATAATGCATATCCCGTTGTAGCCTACTTACCGCTGATTCCTAAAGCTAGACTTCGAACGAGTCCCTTCATGAGATATAGCCTAAACATTTTTTTTCTTTGCGATCCTAAGTTCGAGCGTATAGTGTAAGCTCGATAAGATTTACTATAGCGAAAACCAGCTCCATATAATTAGTCCCTCATCACGAACGATCGAACTAATTTTTGTCGCTATCGTTTGTCGGTCGTTTGTCGGTGAATGATGGACTATTTTAAACGTTTGACGGTTATTTATTTATGTAAAAATATTGTTGGGTCTCGTGGGAGAGTGCGATCGAAATTCTAGTCTTCGAAACGAACGAGATTTTATTACAAATTTTTCAAACGACGAAACGTGTATATGATTTGAACACAACGAGAGAACATCTTCCAACAACTTATCTTCGGTTTTTTTCTATGGTAAGATAAAACAGGTATGATAGAAAGTCCCTATATCGTCGGTTGACTAGGGATATCGTTGAGTGTAGATAGGTGTTGGGTCTCGGAGGGTACGATTGAAATTGTTGAGTCTTCGAAACAAACGAGATTTTTATTACAAAACTTTCCAAATGACGAAACATGTTCACGAATTTGAACGTAACGAGAGCAATCTTCAACTTACTTAACTAGGGTTTTCTTTTTCTTACGATTAAATAGGTATGAGCGAAAGTCCCTATATCGTTGGTCGCCTAGGGATATTCCCCTAGGGTTACATGCTCTAGGGTGAAACTCGAACATTCGGCCTCCGTTGCAGCTCCCTGGAGTGCAACCACTTTTAAATGGGTGGCGCATTTATTGGAAGCCTGCATATCCTTGTTATTGGTCATAGTAAGCGGGTGTTCCCCACTCGGTTAGTGACTACCCGTACTAATCCATCGGTGCCTGGATGAGTCGAAACGATCCTGCCCATCTTCCACCGAGCAGGTGGTAGATTATCCTCCTTGATTAGCACCAAGTCACCTTCTTGAAGGTTCGGTCTTCCGTGTAGCCACTTGGGCCTTTGCTGCAGTCTGTTGAGGTATTCGGATGACCATCGCTTCCGCCAATGCTGAGTGAGACGCTGTTGGTATTGCCAACGGGTTGGATGTTTCAGTTGTAATTCCTTGATCGATGGGTCTGGTTGACTTAGCAATGCATCTCCAATTAAAAAATGTCCTGGAGTCAGCGCTGTTGCATCCTCTGGAGAGTCCGACAGTGGACATAACGGTCTCGAATTGAGACACGCTTCTATTTGAGCGCATATGGTGATGAATTCTTCTATGGTGAGTTTAGCTTGTCCCACGACGCGGTAAAAATGCCTCTTAAAGGATTTTACGCCGGCCTCCCACAATCCTCCAAAATGTGGCGCAGCTGGCGGCATGAAGTGCCACGTTATTCCTTGACGTGCGAACTCCTGATGAATGGCAGGCTGGGCTAGGAGTTTAGACAAAATCTTCTCAGCTCCGACGAAGTTGGTTCCTCTGTCGCTGGAAATATCTGTGCAGATTCCCCTTCTCGCAAAGAAGCGTCTGAAAGCGGCCAAGAAGGTCGGTGTTGACAGGTCACCAGCGTACTCCAAATGGATTGCCCTCACGGCTAAGCAAATAAATATGGCAACCCACGCTTTCTAACAGTGTTGGCTGTGTTTCATCCGTTTGACCAGGAGGGGGCCGCAAAAATCCACACCTACATGTCTGGATACATTGACTCTGGGGGCTGGTAAGTCCCCCAATTGCTGCTCTGTCGCTGTTCTGGAATAACGGGTACATACAATACAACGGCTAATGCATGATTTCACTAACCTGCGAGCGTGTAAAATCCAAAAACGACGCCGTAAGGTGGCCAAGACTAAGGTAGATCCACCGTGAAGCGTATAGCAATGTGCCTCATGAATTATTAGGTTGACGAAGTGATTGCTAAGATGATCTCGTGGTCGTCAAGAAACGGCTGCAACGAGCTTAATGGACTCCGTCGAGGAAGAGCGTGGTCATCACGTAGAGCCCGAAGTTCTAAATGGAAGTCCCGTTCTTGGTATACCTTGATCCAGGTTGTCATGGCTTCATGTAATTCCTCGCTAATCAATTCCTTCTTTGTTCTAGGAGGCAGAAATCCGAAACGTGTTCTATTTATAAACCGGCGACAGTAGGCTGTGACGCGAAGTAGTCTGGACAGCGAAGAGGATTTTGTTTCAAATCCTGGTTGTTCCAAAATCGTTAGTGCTTGGCTAGGTGGGTTTCTTCTCTCTAATTCAGTAGGTGGCACATGAGCCTTGTCCGGCCACTCAGAATGAGACAATTCGAGCCATTTCGGTCCTTTCCACCATAAGGTATTCCCTGTTAATTGGTCTACCGTTGTTCCGCGGCTCAGACAGTCTGCAGGATTTTCTTCCGTTCGAATGTGATGCCAAATAGAAAACCCTACTGCTTCATGGATTTTCTCTACCCTATTGGCTACGAAGGTTTTCCAACTTCTTGAAGGTTTCTGTATCCACGCCAACACGATGGTGGAATCCGCCCAAGCTCCAAGTATGGTAGCAATGTCAAACATGGTCTTTGTATAGATCAATAGGCGGGTGAGGAGTACCGCTGCGCATAATTCCAACCGAGGTATTGAGGCCGCTTTTAGAGGAGCTACCTTTGACTTTGCTGCTACTAGTGTGGTTCGCCCATTATCATCCAAGTGTCCTTGCCGCACATAAACCACAGCTCCGTAAGCGTCTTGTGACGCGTCGCAGAATCCCACCAAAGTAATCTCTTCGCTTGATAACATTCCGAACCATCTTGGTATTCGAACGGTTTCTAATGTCTTGAGTCCTTCACGAAACTTCGACCAATGTAAAATGAGGTCGTCAGGAAGTGGCATGTCCCATCTGACATTTCGCAGCCACAATTCTTGTAATAGAATCTTTCCAACTGTAATGATGGGTGCGATCCATCCCAGGAGGTCATAAATCTGAGATACTTCAGATAGAATGCTGCGTTTCGTAACACGATCCATTTCTGTGTCGGAAATTGAAGAACGATAAAAGAAATGATTTGAGGCTGCGTCCCATCTCAATCCCAACGTTTTAGTAATTTTGGATGTGCCAATACTATGTGCTGGTGTTGACTCTTTGTTTGCACTATCTATTGTTTGCAGAACAGTTGGATCATTCGTTCCCCATTTGTGAAGGGTAAATTTACCACGTTCTAACAATTGGTTTAACTCATTCGACGCTCTGCACCATCAAGATCATCGGCTCCAGAGATTATGTCATCTACATACGTATCCTTTTCTATTATGGACGATGCTAACGGAAACTCATGTCCTGCATCTTCGACTAATTGTTTTAAAGTTCTCAAAGCCAAGTAAGGGGCTGCGGATACTCCAAATGTTACACGAGTGAGTCTTCAATCCTGGGCTTCCGATGCTTCGTTGCGCTTCCAAATGATTCTCTGATACTCTCGATCAGGTTCAGTGATGCTAATCTGTCTATACATATTTTTTATGTCGGTCGTGAAGACCATCTTATGAACTCTCCATCGCGTAATGATCTGTCTAATGTCGTTCTGCAATGCGGGTCCAATGTATAAGACATCGTTCAAGGATAATCCACTTTCCGTCCGTTGAGACGCGTCAAAAACTACTCGAATGTGACCACTAGGATCGTCTCGTTTTGCTACTCCATGATGAGGTAAGTATGAAGCGGCAAATTCACTTTTTCGAGGTGCTCCTGTTGCAAATAATCTTCCAAGCATTCTTGATACTTCAGCTTCAGAGTGGGCTCTCGAGCAAAACGTCTCTCTAAATCTGAGTATCTGTAGATCGCCGTAGATCTTCCAAGG
Organism: Calameuta haemorrhoidalis; assembly: GCA_031763665.1. Taxonomy (NCBI): domain Eukaryota; kingdom Metazoa; phylum Arthropoda; class Insecta; order Hymenoptera; family Cephidae; genus Calameuta; species Calameuta haemorrhoidalis. The sequence continues at coordinate 4,801 of JARPRH010007973.1, forward strand.
CCCAAATCTTCCTTGTTGGACTTCCATGGTAATGATACTTCGTAACGTCCATCTTCCAAACGCTTTGTTGTTTTGACGTAATATTCTTCACAATGTCGATCTTCTTCTGTTTCAGCTTTATCCAGGGGAACATTTTCCAGCTCCCAAAATTTCTGTACCACATCGTTGAGGGTAAGACAGTTAGCTGATACAATCGTCGCATTGGATTGTGCGTTGCCTTGGGAAGCTCCAAAGGTGCCGGTATTTGTCAACGAACCGGACAGGATCCATCCAAGTTTTGTCTGTTGAGCTATCAGACTTCCTGGTAGATTAGTGCGTACACCGCTCAACAATAGTTTTCCAAATATATCCGCTCCTAATATGACATCCTTCCTGGGATGCTGAAGTTTGGATCTGACAATTGTATTCCTTGTAGTCCGTCGTATATGGCTAGTGGAATTGTTTCAGTAGGTAACCAATTGGTTAACTTTTTCAAAACATAAGCTTCGATTTGCAGCTCTTCAGTAGGCGACTTTACTTGCATGGCAAATCTGACCACTCGTCTTGTCTTGGAGGGTGGAGCATTTCCGATCCCTACGATTTCTGTTGACGAGCGTTCCCGCCGAAGCTGCAACAATTGAGCCGCTCGTTCTGAAATGATGGAAGCCTGCGAACCTTGATCCAACAATGCCCTGCAGACATAGGTTTGCCCCATCGTGTTTACTAATGTAACACGAGCCGTAGCCAGGAGAATAGTTTTAACTGGTGGTGATTGTACTAGACAGGATACAGCTCGCGGCTTATTACCGTCGACTTGGGTTGAAACTGCGACCTCATCCTCCCTTTCTGAGTGCTGGCTACTCGTGTTCTTTGAGTCTGACTTGGGTGTCTCTGTCCTGTGGAGTAAAGTATTATGTCGCTTCGAACATGTTCGACACACCTTATTACTCGTGCAGTTATTCATAGCATGATCTCGTGCGAAGCAATTTATGCATAAATGGTTTTCTTTTGCGATTTTGCGTTCTATTTATCTTTTTCTTTTAGCCGAACATTTTTCCTATGTCTATGCGTAGTCCGTACTATATGTTGATGGCCCAGTCTATTTGTATGTACTCACAAGGGGGAAAAAACGATATGAGAAATGAAGTTCGGAATGAGACTTCGTGTGGTTATACTAGTGACGAAACCACCTACCATGCTCAAGTTCTGCAGATCAATGGGCAGCCAATTCTGAAAAAAAGAGCCTTAAAGTTTGTGTAGGACCTTATATGTTGAAAAGTGTATTTCACTGCTAATTGTAAGTGGTCCGGTGACCGAAGTGGTAGCGTGTCAGCGTTGTAAGCCAAAGTTTTCTTGTTCGAGTCTCTGCTCGTAAACTGTTTTTAATTAATTTTATTGCATTTTATTTCTAAATCTGTTTAATATTGTAATAATAATTACGCAAATATGTGTTTTCATAACGCATATGGACATATGTACATACTTTATATGGAGTATAATATATAAAATATTGTGTATAAGAGAATAACGAAGTCAAGAAAACTAGGAATAGAAATTGTTTTTTTATTTGCATATTTTCACAACCTGATTTTTATTAATTACAAGAAGCAAAAATAATTAACACGTTCACGCCGGCATGACCCACCGGTGGGTCACACTTGACTATCCTGTGGGGCGGCGTGACCCACTTGTGGTCCCTATCCCGTGACTGCCCGTGAACTATCCCGTGAGGCGACGTGCATCACAGGTGAGTCACTTGTTTTCAGAAAATAAGTCGTTAAAAAAATAAGTTTATTTTATTTTTTCTCAACATAAGACAGTCCCGCCCCACGCGAAAAAACGTAAATATTTGCCCCGGCGTGAACGTGTTAAATTGTAATGACAATACATATTTGCATGATTATTGTTATAATGTTAAACAAATTCAGAAATAAAATACAAAAAAATTCATGAAATATAAATTCACGAACACAGGAGATTCGAGCACGGAACTCTTCGCTTACCAAGATGACACGCTACCGCTTCTCCCGGCAAATCACTTATAGGAATGTTACACCTTCAAATATATAAGTTCACATACATATTTTAAGGCTATTTTTCTCAGAATTGGGTGCCCATTGATCTGCAGAACTTGAGCATGGTATGAGGTTTCGTCACTACTTTGCTATTTGGTATATAATCGAATGTAATAAATAATCTAAATCATCGTTTTTTAAAAAGATATTATCGCTATCTAGCGATTAATTTATATTTCTAAAATTGCTATAAAATGTTGCTTGTACGTTGGCAGTTGCCAGGCGGCACGGTGTATTATCAAAGGAAACCTCCTCGGACCCCGAACCCCGCAAACTGTCCATAGGAATACCTTCATAGATTCAATAAGCATAGTTGATGCATAAAAAAAATAATAATCGGGTCTCGAACACGAGACTCCCCGCACGTTGACTCGTTACCATGCACGTATGCTACGTAGTTACCGTGGCATAAGAATTCTGATATCTGTATTTCAGTTGTTATCCACGTGTGAAGTTTGCTTAGAGTACTCTGGTAGATACACTCGACCAATTAAAAACGTGGGTATGGTTCGAGGGCCCTCCGTTAAGGTGGCGTGCCGAAACCAGAGTAAAAGTGCAGTCACTCATCTCTGACTCATCTTTGTGAAAACAAATTTGGCTAGGGAATTTTTGGGTAAACTGTAGTATACGACTCCGAACTGAAGTTGGCTGCTAGTGACTTAGAGTTTTAATGTAGCGCCATCTGCCAAACATAATGCGGTCGTATGGAATAGTGGCGCGACCTGATCGGAAAAAAGTGAAACTATCTTTAAAAATTTGAAATGAATATACTTTTAATACGACTACGATAAAATGACCATATTTCATCCCTGCAACGCGGGCGGAAAGTAATCAATTTTTGACCAGTGAGAAAAACAAGTGATTTTGCTAGCAAAAATGTAAGTTTGCGGGTAAAAAAGTGACTATTGCAGGAAGAAACAAACTCTAAACAGAAAAAATGAGCGTGATGAAACATGTGATCTCTGATTACCGTGTGATTGACTGTGAACATATTAACCTAGTGATGAAACGACAAAGGGAAAGAGGAAGAAAAGATGGATTCAATCGATGAAGAGCAAGAATATAACAGTACTTCTCCAGAGCTAAACGAAATCGCTAACAAATTGCGCAAAGATTTGTTTTCAACAAAGTCACGAGAAAAATATCAAAATGTTTATGAAACTTTCCAAAAATGGAAAAAAAAAAAGTTAAGGTCATCACTGAAAAAGTGGTGCTTGCGTATTTCAGCGAACTTAGTAAAAAATACCAACCTCCCACGCTTTGGTCGACGTACTCGATGTTACGGAGTACATTGAACATCAACGAAAAGATTAACCTCGAGGATTTCAAGCAATTAGCAGCGTTCCTGAAACGACAATTGAGCGGGTATCAATCCAAGAAATCAAAAACTTTCTCTGCTGAAGAGATGAAATAATTCTTGGAGACAGCTCCGGATGAGAAATATTTGCCAACAAAAGTAAGCTTAACCTCGAAAAAAATTTTCTATTACTAAATTTCAATTCTATCTACAAATTCCAAGTCTATGTACAAATTTCCTTTATTTACAAATATCAATTTTATTTACAAATTTTTTATTTACATGAGGTCGCACTAATTTTTGGCGTTTGTGGAGCATGCCGTGGCGCTGAACTCATAAATCTCACCGTCGACGATGTTCGAAAATGCGATGACGTTATGATCGTCAAACTAAAAGATACAAAAAATAAGACGGACAGAAATTTCACAATTGAGGGTGAATTTTTGAAAAAAGTTTGCACTTATCGAGATTTGCGTCCTAGTAAAACGGCATCTAATCGCTTTTTCTTGTGTTATCGTAAAGGATTATGCATAAACCAAGTGATTGAAAAGAACAAGCTATTAACGATGCCGAAAGAGATTGGGATATTTCTTAATCTGCCTGATCCAGAACGGTACACAGGCCACTCATTCAGACGATCGTCGGCCAACCTTTGCGCTGACAAAGGTACGAAACTTAAAACAATATATTAAAATATGATAAGATATATAACGTATAAGATTGGAAAATATATCATCAGATCTTCATCTATGCCATCTTCTGAATTATTAATTTTTCAGGTGCAGATATAACAGAAATAAAAAGACTCGGAGGCTGGAAGTCGACTGCAATAGCCGAAGGATATATTGAAGACTCAGTTGGGTATAAAAGAAAGACGGGGAAACAAATTTCGAATGCTATCGCAATGGCGTCAACATCATTCGAATCTCTGTCGTTTGAACAACTTACTAAGCGCCAGAAATTGGAGAAAGATGATCATGAAAAGAACAATGAAGAGTCAACATCCAACGTCATTAAAAAAAAACTATGTCTAATTCATCGATAAATGCACAGAAAACTCCTGTGATTATAAATATAACAAATTGTTCTAATCTAACGTTTCAATTAAAAAATTAACTTTCTGCAAACTGTAACGACGATTATTATTTTTTTTTCGTTAATTTTCCGCGGCTATCGTGTTGCAACCACTGATTTAGTTAATGAATTCAATAAAGCTTGGCTTTGTACATTCTTATAAAAAAAAAAAAAATAAATAATAAAGATTTGTTGAAAATATATTCATGCTTTAAAAATGCTCCAAATACATTTAAAATTCGTTTTTTGGCGGGGATTCGCCCCTGCATCCCACCAGGGCTCTGCCCTGGACCTGTTTCTTAATATATTATTTGCGACAATATCAGATTCGTGCTGTTAGATTCAATACCTTTTATAACCTATATTTCATAAGGTACACTGTATCAGATGGGGGTTCAGTGATCGTAGTCCTTGTTTGTATTTTCACTGTTGTTTTATTTTCACTTTTGTTATCTAGCGGAAAACTTAAGACTGATGTCGAGGTGCATCCTCTCTCCTTCTATACATGCCTTCCCCCCTTCGGGGAGAAGCCCTCTCTACTCGTGCGTCATTCCCTTTGGATCTCCGAACATGGAATTTAAGCATCCCTCAATTTGGACCACCATCGTGTGAAAGTCTTCTTCGTTGAGTAACGCACCACCTGCGACTCGGCGTAAGTGGTGTTTTATTGACTTTACACCTGCCTCCCATAGCCCTCCAAAGTGAGGAGCTGCAGGTAGGTTAAAATGCCAATCTATCCCTCGTATGGACAGTTCTCTAGCCAATCCTGGTTGAATCTTCTTAATGAAGACATGACGATCTCGCTGTAATTGTTTATCTGCCTCTATGAAATTTGTATCGCAATCACTGTACATGTCTGTACATAGTCCCCTTCTAGCAGCGAACCGACGAAATGATGATGTGAATGCCTCGGTTGACAAACTCGAAACTACTTCCAGGTGGACAGCTTTGGTTGCGAAACATATAAATATAGCAATGTATGCTTTCTTCACCATAGGGCCCTTGTCTCGAAAGTACACATCGAAAGGTCCGCAGAAATCGACTCCCATACATGGGCACATGTGCGTGAATGGACGAGATATCGTTACAAGTGGAGCTGGAAGATCTCCTATGAGCTGGTTAAGTCGTTCTTGTCGTTGTCTTCTGCATATCACATACTGGTGAATGCATTGTTTAACAGCAGTTTGGCCCCGTAGTATCCAATATTTTCTTCTGATCATCCCCAATACTAAGGTCGTTCCTTTCTGAAGAGTTTATTCATGTGCTTCTCTAATGATAAATGTGGCAAAATGTCCCGACCGTGGCAGGATCACTGGATGCTTCTGTTCAGACGATATTTCTGCGTTTTTCAGACGACCTTCTACTCTAAGTAACTTGTTCTCGCACATGAATGGGTTTAAGTCGAGAATTGAACTTCTTGCAAGTAAGGGTAGCCTTGCTGCAAGCATGATATCTCCGTGGCGAAGGTCTTGTGTTGTACAACTCTAATCCAGGTCAACCGAGCTTCGCTTATCTCCCTGGCATGCAACTCTTGCGTTATTTCTGGTTGCTGAAACCCCACTCGAGCACTTCTTATAAATCGTAAGACACTCGCAGAAGCCTATTTATCGATGAATAGCGCTGTTCTAAATCATTTTCGTGATTTTCGGTGGAAGCAACATATACTGCAAGCCTTGGTTTTCTTTCCAGCTGGACCTCTCCAGTTTCTGCATCCTTAGGCCATTCAGAACATGACAGGTTCATCCACTCTGGCCCCGACCACCACATTGGAAGGGTAAGTAACTTCTCGGAATCCAACCCCCTTGATAAGCAGTCTGCAGAATTTGACTCTGACGGCACATGCCCCCATATTGCTGCGCCCACGTTGTCGTGGATCTCACTGACGCGATTTGCCACGAACATCTTCTTTCTTTTTGAGGTGTTTGAAAAATTCTTACGTCGCAGTACATACACAGCGGCCCCATAGGCTGCCAAAGACGAATCACAAAAATCCATGAATTTACAGGTTATCTCCATATCGTGTCGCCAGCCACCGCGGAATTCGTAACCCTCTTAACTTAGGTAATGACTGCTTAAATTGTTCCCATTTTCTAGACAGATCTAATGGCAGCTCCTCGTCCCATGTAAGTTGACGAAGCCAGATCTCTTGAAGTAAGATTTTCGCTTGAATAATAACTGGTCGGATCTATCCTAAGAAGTCGTATATTTTGAACAAACCTGATAATAAACTTCTCTTCGTATGGATTCTTCTATCCGGTAAATTTATATTGTATTCGAGCGTATCCCGCGATGCATTCCAAAGTACGCCCAGGATCTTCACCGTGTCATGTGGTCCTAAATGCGACGTAGGTTGACAGTCTTCTTTTACCGTTTCCGAAATCAGTTCCTGTTCATTTGCCATCCATTTGTGAAGCGTGAAAGCGCCACACTCCAACATGGAAACTAACTGATCCCTTTTTTGTTACAGCTTCCTCTAGAGTGTTTACTCCCGACATGATGTCGTCCACGTAGGCGTCGTGGTGTAACACGTCTGCAACCAGAGGATATGTATTCCCGAAGTCCTGACAGAGCTGTTTGATCGTACGTAGTGCTAGGTTAGGTGCCGGCGTCATCCCAAACACGACCCTGGTTAGTCGCCATTCTTGAACTTCACCGCTGGTATCATTCCTCCATAGAAAACGTTGCACATCTCGGTCTTGTTGAGGTGCTTGAATCTGATGGTACGTACTTTGTATATCCATGGTGAAGGCAACTCTGTGTACCCTCCATCGAAGTAAAACCTTTGGTATGTTGTTTTGCAGTACCCGTTTCTGAGGCTTGCGACGCATTAAATACGATCCTAACCTTTGTTTCACCGTTTGATCGTTTTATTACAGGCTGATGCGGTAAATACGTAATCCTTGTGCCTGGCAACTCATGCTGCGGAACTTGTTCTGCATACCCCTTAGAAATGTATCCTTGCATTCAGTCGCTGTATTTCTCTTTCAAGTATTGATCTCGTGTAAATCTACGTTTTAGCTGTAATAGTCTGTTAAAGGCCACTTCTCTGCCTGAGCTAAAGGTTTTTTCATGAGAGTTCCATGGAAGACGTACTTCATATCTTCCCTCCTCCGTTCTCCTAGTTGTGGCAGTGTATAGTTCTTCGCATTGTTTATCTTCGGTAGTCATGGATGGTGGTGATGGTACCTCTTCTATCTCCCAAAATTTCTTCAAGTCACATTCGAGGTTTGACTGTGTAAGCGCTACTATGGCGTGGTGTGCAGCAATGATCTGTTGACTCTCCGAGGGTTTAGGTGATGGATGAGTCACTTCTCCTGATAGCATCCAACCCAGTCTTGTACGCTGAGCAATTGCATATCCCTTGGGTCCCGTTCTTAAACCGTCCAAATTGAATTGCGCGTATACCTCCGCTCCCAAAATGACGTCTATCTTCCGTGGTTCAAAATACCGAGGGTCAGCTAATTTCAAATTCTGCAAGTACTCTAACTGCCCTATGCTGACACACTGCCCTGGCATCAGCCCGGTCAAGGTTTTTAAAATCTGTGCAGAAACTGGTATATCTTGATCGTCGCCCTTTATGAGCATGTTCATTCGGTAATTCGATTTCTTGCTTTCCAACGATCCGACGCCTATGAACTCAACATCTGATCGGTGTCTTCTTAGCCTTAACTGTTGTACCATATTCTACGTGAGGAACGATATTTGTGACTCTTGATCGATTAGAGCCCTGCCAGGGAGCTCTGTACCATTCTGTCCTACTACATCGTGATCATGGCTGTAGGGAGTAGTACAGTTTTGTGATGTAATATCACAATGTTCGCTGTGACGGGTTTTGGTTGTTCCTTGTCACTTTCTGCCTTGTATGTCTTCATTACGGCACCCGGATATTTATCTTCGCGAGGTTGTCCAGCCCCCGTGGTCCTTGTTGATTCGTTATCATGAAGGAGTGGGTGATGACGTTGATTGCACACCCTGTACCTGGTACTGCTGGTACAGCTCGATGCTAGATGTTCTGGACTCAAACAATTCCACCATGAGCCCTTTTCTCTTACAGTAGTTCTTTTCACCGCAATGGGCAATGCAGTGAATTTGTGACATTTCCAAATCTGGTGTTGTTTATTGCACAACTTGCAGTTCAAAACATGCGAAGCGTGGTTGGTAAGCAGTAATTTTCCCTTCTTACCTTTGCGAACGCCCTTAGCAATAGTACTCGCGTCTTTACTACCTTTCGCAGTGGTCATTGCCTCCAAGGGTATAAAGCGATTCTCCAAGAACGCTCTCAATTCACTCCAGACAGGATACGGAGACTGTGAACTGATGTGGTTTTCCCATAACTAACGTGTGTCCGGAGGAAGGCACTTTTTGGCCCAAAATACCATCATCGGATGATCCATAGACCCTTCTCCCGTTAAGGTCTTCAAAGTCTCTAAGCTGTGGGTAACTGTGTCAATTAAATCACTGATATCACCAGTATTTTCTGACTGTATAGGCGATAAGGAAAATATGGTATCCTCTAACAAAAAGTATGGAAATCATATTATTGAGGCCAAGTACATAAGTCACTACATGTTTCCCTATTATATGATCTAGCACATCATTTTAATTATATTTTCAAAATTTCCTATAACGTTTTCGCTACTCTTTTACATTACTACTGCTTCCCGTATTT
>JARPRH010008003.1:0-13876 GCA_031763665.1 Calameuta haemorrhoidalis
CCCCGCGTCCTTTCACAGACGAAACACTGTAAATTATAATGACTGCTCGAGAGTTCGACGTCTTGTCGGATGAGACGTCATGAATTATAGGGGAGTCTCGTGATAAATGCCGAGGGTTTTAAAGGAGAAATATTTAAAAAGTAGATAACAGATTATTCACTACCCTTGCTACTACGCGGAGTCCATTAAGGGACGTTTTCGTTCTGAAATTGAAAAATTTTTCTCAATAGTCAAGCAGGATGGCAGTTTGGCTTTATACATTTTTTAGTTCCTCTTTTGATCCCCTCCACCTCTTCCTCAATACGCACAAAGTTTTTGCATAAAATCATAATCAACAATGTGAGCAACTGTGTTCGCGTGGATGTTTGAGGGTTTTAATGGATGCTAATTTAAGATATATATATGTGTATGTATATATATATTAAATATTTATTTTTTTTATATAAATATATATCTCTCTATCTATATATATAATTTAAGATTGTATATGGACTTTGAGAGAATGATGACTGAAATTATTAATTTAACTCCTTAACCATTAGTGACGCCTTTAGGGACTAAAATATAAGTAAGCGCGTCTGGACAGTAGATAAATCAATGATTCAGAATGGAGTTACCATTGAACTTCCGGAATCCGACTTATCTCAACAACTGTGGGATAGATTAAGAAGCCACAGGTTGCACTTGGCGGTTTTCGTGAATGCAAATAAAACAGGTCATCCGTTATACGAGGCCAGATTATTTCAAGGATATAATATACACGCCGTAAGTGAATACGACGCTTAATCTTAATATTAAACCAGAAAGGAAATTACCAACCGAAAATAACAACGTTACAGATCACACGAGATTGTAGAAAAAATAATAATTAAGTACAAATTTAATGAAATTATCATTGAAAAAAAATATTTTCACTCGATAAATTGATACTGTACTTGACGTCAAAAATATATGTATAGTTCATACGTAAATAAATTTATATATGTTAGACATTAGCTTGACTCTGACAGTAACTACTAAAGTCAATTAAGTCCATAATATATCACTGGTAGAAAAATTCTTTGAAGAAATAATATCAGTGCTTATCGAGACGCGTGAATTTGTCAGTCAGTTTTATAAGAAAATACCAAAAATTTCATAGATACCATACATAACGTTGACGAAGCTTTTTCGTTAATTGTTTGATGAACCCTGGGCACGTCGTGTCCTCCCTTCATCCAATTTTTAGCTACTTCCTCTAGGTAGGTTAGAGGAAGTATTTTTTGCTTATCTCCGTAAGGGTCAAGATAACATTTCATATAGATAACCTTTTAATATATTAACTCTTATTCATATAATTTTTTTTTAAAACCACGGTTCGTTCACTAAGGATTACGCTGTTTACGAACTGTCAAAAAAAGCGCCTACTCGTTGAACGACTATATACATATATGCATACGATTTATTAATGGATCAGGTATTTTTATGAGAGTGAACGTATGTTCTCTCAGACAAAATTTATTGTACCAGAGGCCCTCGAGACTCTCGAGAACACTCGAGATGGAAATTGGGTTTGCTCTTTATTTAAACCGGAGCTGGGATTGGGTCATAGGTTAAACGATCGATCGTTTATCGTAAAATACGACCGAGCACAAACAACACGTTTCTACCATAAGTAAGGAAACACCTTTTTTTTCTCGTAAAACGTCTTATTTTAAAAAAATAAAACCAATAGGAAGAAGTGAAATAAAAAAATTAATTATTTTAAAAAATTAATTATATTTACAGAAGTTACAAATAAAAATTACTATCCTTACGTAGGATGATTAGGAGTACATTTTTGTTTCACTTTCTTTCACTCTCCTCACCCAAGTCAAACGTATCTCAGAAAACATAAATGCAAAATTTTACGATAAAAAAATCCTGCTCGGTTTAACACTGTCGGGACGTGACGTCATGGATTATAATTTCTCAAGCGACTCGCATGAATAAAAGGACTGCGGTCATTGTGGGAAAGCATGACGAGGATGAGCAAGGAAAAGCAAAAAGTTCCGACAGAATGATAGAAAAGGAACACATAGTGCGGATCATAGGTAGAGGAATAAAGTAAAAAAAAAAAAGAATGGCAAACTCAACTACGTTATGTAATTACTTACGTAAATAAGGTAACGACAGGAAATTAATTTTATCAGACATCCTATTCGAATGCAGCGATAAGAAAAATATGTTCTCTTGTGGAAAGAAAAAAAAAAATTATACATATATGTACGTACAGAAATTTTATCGGACAAATTTTCCGATTTTTTTTCTTCAACATCTACAGGGGTTCGATTAGTTATCAAGGTGTTTACCAATTGACGAGTTGGGTCAACCTTCTCATATTACTAATTGATTCGCAATGGCTATTATCAATAAGGCTATAGCTGTACCAAGTTAATAAGTCAGTGTAGTCGATGAAAGTTACCAAAGAAGATAAAGGTTAGGCAGGTCCTCCAGCTGACTAATATAAAGCTAATGACATAATAAATAAGGGTGCGGCACCCGTGGCTATTTTACCGATTTATAATGGGCTGGAGATGACGTATCTACGATTTCCCCGAAATTGTGTCCACCCTGACGTCATTTTTGTGACCTTTTCTTTTGATAGGTTATACTGCCGTATAGATACCTCGAGGATTAATTCAATCGTGCCTAGACAAGGGTAGTTACTTATTTTAGTATTGTCCAAGCTCATAGGTTGGTAGAACTGATTGATGCAGTAATTTTTTCGTACTTTATTCTGGGCCTATAGAAAGCTGTTGTATCGTTGATTATGACGGGAATATTTGAATTGCTTTTTATTGGACGGGTATAAAGTGCTTATGGGAGATAGATGAAAACTGATAGAATTTATTATCTGTATCACAATAAAGATTATTTTTACGTAATTTATCAATTAAATATTTGCTAGTCAATATATCGACTATCCAGTTGAAATTATCAGTACCGTGTAATAAAATAACGTTGCTAATAATAATTTCTAACAATTTTTTATAATAATAATAATTATTCGGCGAATAAGTAAAAATCCCATAAAAATTTATCTCTTGGTATTAACGATATATAAAAATTGTAAGATTTAAAAATGAAAGTGAGAGCCTTTGTAGAATTTTTGTGGATTAATACATTTTTTGGAGTTTTCGTAAAATTACAATTTTTTTATACAATTTTATTGCCAACTAGACACAACTTTGATATTGATATCATAATGATAAGAAGAGCGAGGCTTACCTTATGAGCATTCTCGCGCAAGAATTTCTTCCGACATCAAAGAACTCAAGGTACCAATGAAATTTATTAAACAATTTACGTTTGACTTAATAAAAATGTCATTCGCACGAACGAAATGAAATAATCAAAGTCAAGTCATTCAATTAAGATAATCAATACGTACTCCTTTTAACGTGATTCAAGCTTATATGAAATGAAGGCCGGAAGTCGTTTCTGTTTAATAAGAAATTAAATTCTAAATTATGAATACCTACCCTTGTTCCCATAGCCGCATTCACAATGAGTAACAGGCAGAAATTTTTTTTTCCCATAATCCATCCATCTCCAATCGAAATATACTTTACCTAAGGGTGCAATTTTTTATAAAACCAATCTTTGAAAATGTTCTCACCCCCAAGCGGATATTCGTAAAGCCTTCGAAGATTTTTCGAAAAAATTTGATTGCGAAAATCAAATCATTTTTTATCACCCCAATGAATCACCCTCAATTTTCTCGTAAGCTTCTTAGAGAGTTGAGCCGTCAAATTAGCGAATTATATTATTAGCGTAAACGAGGATGCCAGTTACGCACACAAGTAACAGCGCGGGTAGTTAACTACTCATCTCTTGTAATGACAGATACTAAAATTTTCACCCTTCGTGTCTTCGAGGGTCTGACACGCATTATTGTTGTTATCTTCTACGCCGTTGCATAGCTTTTAGTCCGATTAATCGTCACTAACACAATTAGGCTAAGAGCAACCCCGTAAAGTTTTTTTTCTAGTGTATATACCAACCGCTTTGTTAGTATGGCCAATTTTCAAGTAGGGTGGTTATACGAGAAATGATTTTTTAACTCGGGAAAATGACAAAAATGTCCATTGGAGTGCGTTCGAAAATTGGTAACGAAATAGGAATCCACGAGCCTGGTCAATTATTCGGAAATTATTTATTAATACAATAATCCCATACAGAAGGGATGAACGCGGCAGCGATTTTGAGTTTGACAAACGGCCAATTAAAACGTACAATTTTTCATCCCTGGTTATGTATGAAAATTAACCACCCCCAGCCCTCTCTCTCTCTCTCTCTCTCTCTGAAATTTTTCTGAAAGCACGAGGATTTTTTTTTAATTTCATCCCTTAACACTAAACCTACCGGCAATTTTTTTATAAACGTATTTTTGGATTTAAAACGGTCAAATGACCCCTCGATGGTACGTTTAGTGTTAAAAAGATTATATTCAGATCGAGTCTTACTTCAATCCTGATGTCAAAACGCGTATAAGGAATCGAACAATCAGAAATAAATTTTAATTGGAGAAATACAAGCGCGAAGGTTGACCTTTTTACCCATATTATGGACCCTTAGAAGTTTGACAGTTTCCCGTAGGGTCTAATTGATCGAAATTAAAATACCTTTCACCCTCGTCAACCCTTTACCATATGGTAAGCATGAATATGTCGTTTCCGGATAGCCGAACGTCAAGGGTAGGATTGACGTTTCGATTACATAGTATATGTATATATGCATAATTGCATACGTAACATAAGCGAATCGTCCATTGCGAATAGCCCGAATGATAAAGTGCGACGCAGCTTAAGAAGCTGATAACAGAATTAATTATACATGGCACTAGATTCATCCCCTCGAACAAAAAAAAAATGAATGGATAAACGAAGCCACTCGCTAAGTATCGAATACCATTAACAGATTAAATTTATCTTAATACAGCTTAAGCCATGATCTTGATCGGCTGATATTTTTGGCACGGTCGAAAATCAACAGGAAGATTAATAATAATTTTATTAGACAGAATTAGTTACCAACTGTGATAATAGCTTACAGAAACTCGTGGCTGCGCATAATTATGTCCCGTTCATACGCCAGACGTTGTAACAACAATTTCAAGATTTTAGATTTTTAAATTTCCCGCCCAACGCGAGGCGAGCGCGCGCAACCCTCGTTAACGCAGCGGAGAATAACGTTAGCTTCGTTTAATTTTTCAAGGTGTCTTTTTTCCTCTCTCTACCCATTTGTTAATTAAACTACTGTGTACGCTGCTTTATCATTATTTAGCTGCTACGTTGTGAATCATTAAAGAAGTTCTAACCGACCATAAATACGTGTGGCTTGGGTTTAATATAGCAGGCAGCCATGACACGTATTAATTGTACGGGCATTGCAGTATTGAAAAAGGAATTTAGAAACCGTAATGAATTTTCAAATTTTTTCATTAGGAACAACAAAAATATTAACAAAAGATTTAGGATTTTTCGAAAAATTTTCATACCTTTCATCATGCCGTATCATGTATGTATACGTAATCGATATATGCATTCATAAGCCATTGAATTATAATAGAGCGAATCATCTGTTACAGAAATACAACCAATCCGGAGATTAACGAAGACCGAACGGCTGTAGTGGATGAAGAGAATTAAAAAGAAAGTACAAAAGACGTCATGGCGGGACACGTAAGTTTTCTATGAAATTGTCAGAGTGACGTCACTGTATAAATTATTATTTTTTTTTTTTTACTTCCATTATAATGAGTATTGTCTATACGTAAGCTCATTAAAGTTCACAATTAATCCAATCTAGTCGTTAATTGAATTTATAATATGTATTCTCAGTGTAGAATTCAAAGTAGAATTTCGAGTGACGTATATAGTGAGAAACGAAGATTCACGAAGTTAGTCGAAATTGACTGTACATTTTTTTCTTCATAAAAACTGCTTGAAAAGTGATGAATAACACGCGATACGTTTTACGCGACGCCAGAAGTGGATCGTTGACCCCCGGACGCCGGGCGTCGTTCTCGGCGCTGACTGTTGCTCCTACGAAATAATGTAAGAGTATGGGATCATCTAAACAAGAATTTCAGTGACATTCCCATGGAATTTTTATCTCTCGAAAATACGTCGCCTCGTTTTTTATATGCCGACGAATTCCCGATTGCAGTTTGCGTGAAACAAGGGGAGTTGTAAAATTCATTAATTTTTTGTCGCGAGACACATCTAAAAGGGATTGAAATGTCAAGTACAATTGTTTACGAAAAAGATTGTAGTGTAAGATTGATCGAAGCGTGCACGTTGTAGGGGACAGATGAAATTATAAAAACTAATGAAAAAGATTATTTAAAAAATTATGAAGAAGAAATTCTATATTCTGCCGAAGCCATGTGGACTACGAATTGGCTGTATTTAATAACCATTAGCCTTTGGAAACCCTTAGGAAATAGGTGTACACGCCGGTACGTAATTAACGTGAAAGGGTAACATTTTCTGTTTCTATCGCTTAATGAAAATTGACGTTCGACTCTCGCCATCTCTCACAGATGGCGCGACGGTCGAGAGTCGTTAGATCGAAGGTTTGAATTCTGACGTGAATAAAGAACGCAAGAAAAAAGTCAAGGAGGCTACGAAAAGATAACCGATAAGATGAGATGAACGGATAGTCATAAAAACGGCGGTTAAATCTTAACGACGTAAAAGCGATAAGCGTCCATTTTCCGATCGATTATATCGATCATATCGCATTTTTTTTTTATTAATTTTTTCCCTCCTCACTCTTAGTTCTATTTTATCGATCAATCCTGAAAACTTAAAATATCTTTTGCTTTCGGATAAATTCATCCATAATCGCGTGAGAACCCATCTTCTTGTTACGTCGGGATTTGTTTCCTTTGGCACGTACGCTAACGACCATTTACTGAATTTACGAGTAAATGAAAATTAAATTTGAAAAATAAAATTACCTCGAATCTATAATCTTCCAATATGGCGCCTTTTTCTCCGATACACGTGATAAAATTTGCGCCGTCGCAAAGACAAACAATATTCACCCATTAATACGCAGCGTCAGGAAAATTTTGAAAGACACATGACTCTTTTGACGTATCTTGACGAGTTGCACAAGACATGACGCATTTACATGTACGCCGGCACAGTTTTCTCCGTCAAGTTTATTTCTAGAAAGACGACCTGAAATAATTTCCAGACTTCCGTACGACCCCAAGAACAACCACGACCCAGTAAGAATTGAGGACTTGGAAATAGACATACCTATATGTATATACATGCAAATGGATATTAAACTGAAAATTATAAAAGGTTGACTAATTGTAAGTTTTTATTTGTAAGAGAAAAAAATCATTTGCTGCAAACAAGAGTTAATCATAAGTTGAATTACTTGTTTGGAGGTTTTTTATGATTTTTTTTTTTTTTTTCAAATTAATTTCCAGCCAACGAACTTCCCCCTTATTTCAAATGACTCTCGTTAAAACTATAATTAATCCTCTGTCCATAATAATCCCCTAAAATGAAATCCTCCAATTAGAGTTTTACGCGAGATTATTTTTTATTGATTAGCATAAATTTTCTTATCTTATTTTTCTTACACAGGATGATCCAGACTTTACCAGTCCTCTTCTGCAAGATCAAATGCTCTGGAAGGAGGAGCTGCGATGTCGCAGTGAGAATACAACGCATGAGGGTGAGTGAAAAGAAAACGAAAAAAACAGGTATATTAAAATAAATAATTAAAATATCGATTACCCTATGATGACGTAATGTTTCTTTGCGCTTCAGTGCACTCATTCGCGACGTCCATTGTGTCATTATGTTAATTATATCGAGAATCGTAACTTTTTTTTATTTATTATTTATAACTCAAACTGTATAATGGGTCTGGCTAATTATGAGAAAATTAATGCATCCACGATTTCTAGGACGATGGGAAAGTTACGTAATTGAAGGGATTGGATTAAGTTAAATTAATTAGCGATTCGCGACGACGGGCGTCGGGACGCCGTTAAATAATATTAAATTCCACTATCCATATAAACTTATGCGAATCTGTCATTACTCGCCACCCTAAATGTCGTCCATTAAAAATATTCTGCAAAAAATCGACGTTTTCTAGTTTTTGGGAAAAAAAGGTTTTCGAAAAAAAAAAAAAAAATGTATTTTGCGTCATCACGACACATTAGTCGCTTCGAATTGCGAGATACATATTTATAAAAAATGCTGTTTACGATACAAAAGTGCTAAATTCCATGAATTTTATTAAGATCAAAAAGAAAAAAATGTTCAAATTTTCAACAGCGTCCCCCGTTTCACTTCAGGAAATAGGATGACGCGAGGAAAATTTTCCGTCCGCCCCCATATTTTCATCTGAACGAAACACCTTTGACATTGAAAGAATTCCAAGAATCGACAAAAATAAAAAAAAAGATCCGCCTCGAATTTCTAGCGTCGACGATCAACGACGATCGAAAATTTTTGCCATATTTGTCACGCAATCATCACAATATTTTTCTGTCAACCAGTCTGAAAATTTCAAGAAAAAAATTTACCTAATCCAGTTTGCACGAACAAATGCATAATTAAAATGGCGTCTTTTATGATAAAACAAAATTTAATGTGCAAATATACATATATTCAAAATTTATAATAATCATAAGCATCGGTAATATGATAAATATATGCAAATAGATATATAAATATATACCACATATCTGAAAGATTGACAAGACGTAATGCGAATCCTCGTTAGATTGAAAATTCTCCTCCTGTTTCGAATTCCCAGCGACGCTTTCGTCCCTTATAGATACATAGCAGATACGACCAGCCGCTATTACGAAAATCAATGAGAATTCAGTAACTTCAATTTTCTTGAAAAATAAACACTATAGGTATATTTTGCAGGGAACAATTCTTCCTAGAGAATTCAAAAGTGCGCCTACGGCATATATAGGTTATTATATTAAATAAATCGTTAACTATGTTCGAATGAGAATAACAAAACAGAAGAAACACTGTCCGCCATTTTTTAATGTAATTTCATCCATATATAATTTTGGACAGTGCATTAAATAAATTTTTAAAAAATTGCGTGCAGTCTTATGTCTGCGCTCTGCATGACCATTCGGAATAATAATAATAATACCTATACAAAGTAGGAACAAGTGCAAGAAAAAGTTATCTAGAAAATTAAGGGGAACAAAGCCAAATAGCACAAATTACAACGATGCCGACGAGATTTATTCGGAAGTTCTCACAATTAGGTTTTAGCCTTTTGACGTCTGATTGACATCTTATGCCTAGATGACATTTTTTTGACGTCACAACACGACAAAATCCAGGACATCAGATCTTCCGATAACGTCTTGCGCACCTTTTTTCTTTTATTTGTGCTGTCTGGGAAGGTAAACGGTACTCAGGAACGAATTTGTCGGGTCCCTTGGATAAAAGGTCGAATTACCTTGAAATTAGATTTTGAGATGTTTCAAAAAGCTCAAAGCTGTAAGCATTCGTAGAGGCTGAAGCAGAAGTGAATAAGGAAAACAGGTTGCAAAACCTTGACAGGAGTTGGGACAATGCAGAAACTCAATATCCATACATTCTCGAACACTCGAACTTTCAAATACTTTTGTAATACGTATTGTGGTTTTTCGAAGAGAAGGAATTTTTTGCGTATTCTTATTGTTATCTTAGCGAAACCAATCAGCAAATTAATGTCAGTAAGAATTTGTTGGAGTACTTATAGTATAGTATATATACCTATGTGTATACATATATATAAATACTGTATTGATTTAGTTGCCGTAAATTTCATAAAAGTTGTATAAAGCTTTTTGAAATTATTGCCGCGAAAATACGTCCGATTTAAATATTTATGTTATGTATGACGTTTTAAAGTTTTATGATCATTCATACTGTATGTAGAATTGCAATTAATACTTGATGCAATTTGATACGCTCGGATGTAATCTGTACTAAGTAAATGCACATGTGGAAAATTTTAGCCTGGAGCATTTATGTACCGAGTGACTATTTATTCCGAAGTCGGTAGTATTAACGTGAATGCGCAGAGGTTAGGACGGCTTGGAAAAAAAAATGCGAAAAAAGCTGCTTGCAATAGGTGACATTTAATCTTGTCTACATTGAAAGTTTTAGAAGGCTGAAAAAAAGGCGTGACACAAAGAAGTGTTTGAAAATTTGTGGCGCTCTTCTTCGTAGGAAAATTCCTCGGCGAGGGACAGCAAAAACAGAAATTGATCAGGAGCGAGGAAACTGTTGAGAAGTAGGAGGAATAGTATATTACACTACAAGAGCAGAAAACTGAGCTTTCGGCACGGCTCGATAGAATGTTCGCCCGAGGCGAAGCCGAGGGCCTTCTATCGAGCAGTTCCGGGTGCTCAGTTTACTGCCCGTGTGGTGTATACTATTTTTCTTTATACCATGGTTGAAAGTACATGATCGATGCATCGATTTCAGTGCAGAAAGTCTTGGATATTTGCTGTGTAAACCCCTATCGCAGCACAGCAAAAATCCAAAGCTTTCTGCACTGAAATCGATGCGTCGATCATGTACTTTCGACCATGTTTTGAGGTTATCTACAATGGAAGAAATTCGGAATTTTATTGGGCTATTTAATTTTTGTATTATTATCTTCAAATATATCGCAGAAGGAGCATTGGATAAGACTACTTGTATAATCTGACTGAAAATGAGATTATATTTAGGATATCAGGTCGTATTTTACAATGGGACAATATAATAAAATTACTGGAAAAAGTATCAAACCAAATGATAACTACTTAGTATTATATCACAGTCATTGATGAGTACGAACGATACCTTTGGAGGTATCGTTATTTCTTGAACACAGGTTATAAACACGTTGCTGCTTGGACATTGTCAGGAACATATGGGAATGTTGAGAATACACGCGCACATAACCTCTACAACTTAATGGGCTGTCGTTTTGACGTGGCGTGGCAAATTGCTTGGGCGAGTTTTCAAAGTTAGTTGAAAACGAAAATAGAATCTAGGGGATTCGTTTTACAATTAGTGGAGAATTAAGAAAATTAGTGAAAAAGTTTATATCGATTAAAAAGGGGTATGGCGATACAATCGAAAGAATCGAAATTCCAAAATTTGACAATGAGAAGACAAATAAAATTATTATTATACTGGACATACTAGATACTACGCAGATACTTCGTGTTCCAATATTTATGTGTAAATATGAGGATAGCCTTAAGCTATATATATAGATAATCTGTTTACATTTATACGTCCCTATAGATATTTACGCGTACGATCCTGATGAATTTATATGGTCATTGGAAAACCCACCCTTCAACTGTAACCTCAAATCCTATCCGGTTCTGTAAATACGTGAATCCAATATGCGAACTTTCAAATCCATTCTATGGACATTTTCGTATTTTTTAATATGTTTTTATTTGTTTATCAAGTAGGCAGTCAGTAACAGTGTCGGAAAGACGTAAATGTACAAAGTGGCACTTTTATTGGACAAGGACGACAAGGAGACACGTCGTATCCCTTTTATATTTCCTAACCTGTTAGTCAAATAGAGATTCCGTGAAAATCGAAAGCGGCGGAGCGAAACACGACACTTTTATTGACACTCAGAATTTTTCTTTTATATGAATTACAAATTTATGCTCATGCACAATCTTATCAAAATTTACAATTACATTTATTAATATGGCAGGTTACGTAATTCACTTTTTACCTTGATCTTCAGGATGGTGTCCTGTCGTCTGGGATGGTATCCTGTGCTGGCCATCTACTATTCCTGGTGACACAGCATCGGCGCTCTGTCCTTTTTACATCGCAGGATTCGACACACAAGTAAGAGAATTTTTGAGAGTCAATAAAAAAAGAAATAGAAAAACAAAGAGCACTGCCCTCTCTTGAAAACTGACTGAGAAACTCAGTCGGTAAGTAATTATCCAGGTTACCTACCAAACATTTATCTCGTGGGACGAGCATCTTTTTGGTACAAATAAATGCTCTTAGCGATTTAAACCCAGTATAATTTGAATCGACTAATCTCTCTTATGAGGGTGAAACAATACGATCAATACGTTGACTTCAAGTATACATAAGGAGGTGTTAGAATTAAAGTATCCTTCAAATCGTATAAGGTTTCTATATACGTACAGAGTGATACGAATTCTATAGATATTAAATCCACTAATTTCAAGTTTTCCTATATATCATATAATTTGCAGTTAAAATTATGCAGAAATTCTAGCTGATAATTTGCATCATAAATATGTATAGTTCATTTGAGACTATAATTGCCCTAAATAATTATTAGATAACAAAATCCTCTGTTTACGGATGAAAGATTCAAAATGGTCCATTGTACTAGTAGATGATTGATTATCATCCGCTCTTGTAATTTATTAAAGATGAGACAAGATTGATATATATATATTGTTTGGGTAATTTACACGGGGCCATTGACTAAGATTGATGTTTTAGTAGAAACAGCTTGCCAGATAAAAATACAACTAAATTCCAGAACATAAACCAGCAACAGGTTGCTTTAATATTGAAAGATTTCGGTGATTTCCCGTGATGAAATTCAAAATACACAAAAGTGATCTCAACCAGTAGCAAAAAAAAAGGAACAAACGCAAAGTACACGATTGACATAAAATCTAACGTTTTTATTCAAGCTTCAAGCTTCAAGCTTGGCTATATTGTTTAATCTATCAAAAGAGATTACCATGAGTCCACCATATCCGATAGTAAGAAAAGTATTACGTAATCGAATTTAAAAAAAAAGACGAAAATAAATTTTTTTTTTTTAAGTTGTAGAAATAGAAAAAATTTGAAATTTTCTAAAAAAATATATCAAACGATCGTCTGACAATAAAGCGAATTAGCAGTAAAGCCACGTTCACACTGTGAAACCATTATGGTAATGAAGAAGCCAACCCACCGGAAGTTCCGTGTATTCGACCTGACAACTTAACAAATACGTTTTCGGGAAAGTAATTTCTTTAACGAAAAATTTAACCAACGTATTTCATAAAATCTGCACACTGAAAATATATTCCTACGTTACGTATCACGGATTATTGATACAGACGCTTTTACGCTGATAAATAATCCTCGTTCAACGGTGACACTAAAAATAATACCGGAGTCTAAAAAAAATAAAACAAAAAATAAAAGAACGTTGGATAATTTATGAGACCGTTTTATGGGATCTCCGAGAAAGGTCTTGGCGTCAAGGATTAAGTACGGACTAAGGATCGATGAATCGATCCAATTCACCTACGATAGGTTAATATTAAGCATACTGATTTATAACGGTCATTTAAGTCTCCTCTATAAGGGTGCGAAGTCAATTCACATAGATCACCCTTAATTCTCACCACGCTACAAGTATGCAGGTGTCTTAAGCGGTTGTTAATCTAAAACCATGATGGATAAATAATTATCCTGTACAACGCGCATAAGAACCAAGGAGACGCCATTGAAATTAATTAAAATCTAGATTTAAATTTACGTTTTTAATAGCCTAAAATTAACGTCATTCGCAAACCCTCAAAAATGTTCTTGATGAGACTTCGTGAATATTTGATGAACAATTTTTTTTTTATAAGCCAGAAATATAAATTCGAAAAAATATATGACAAAAGTAATATACTCGGGGTGTACTATATGCTATTGTATAGTTATACTATGTATTGTGTTCTAAGTATAGATATTTTTTGGTCGCAGGCAAATGCAACGAAACAGTGTATGCCTAATGGACAATGGTACTTCAGGGAAGATCGTAATACAACCTGGACAAATTTTACCCAATGCTA
>JARPRH010008078.1:0-13850 GCA_031763665.1 Calameuta haemorrhoidalis
ACCGAAAGTGAAAGAGAAAGTTTTGAACTGAATTTTGTCGTCCCGTTCTTTTGGAGATGTTAATTTCTATTTTAAAAAAAAAAAAAGAAGCCCGAAACTCTAAATGGCTGACAGGAATGCATAATTCTTCATTGTAATTCATGGTTGGCGTTCGTTTCGGTAGGTGAAAATGAAACGGAATAATTTTTCATATTGCCAAGGATCGATGTGAAATCCGTTCAGAGGATAATACATTATGTACACGTGGTATAGTTTATTGTCGAAGTACCATTAGTTTCGTACACTAAAAAAAAAAGAATCAGATGGCGCCGAACGATAAGAATTCCTGACGGCTACAGCATGTGTGCTCGTGTGCTCCCGTCAGAATATGCGCCCGCGGGCAAACTTTTTAAAGCAAGTTCTCTTCGTGAAACTGCTCAATGTTTTTCTTCCTTCAAAGTTCACTGTTGCGCTACGTTTTCGTCCAGAGACAATAGATCCGCTACACGCGACATACGTTAGATGTAATATGATAAAGATTTTTTACAAATCGTATCGCACAATGAATATTAAAGGCAGCGTTACAATTCATTGGTGTTTAAGGGATTTAGAAACTACTATCGAAGGAAAGATTAACGTTTTCAAAACGAAAAGTTTTTTTAAATAAGTCTGTGAAGCTCTTACGATTATCAATGCTGTGTAGGATGTTAGAATTATGAAAGCGGCGAAATAAATAATTTTTACACAATTAAACTCATTCCCTGCTTAAGGTGTTACTTTCACCCGAGATATTCGAGTCATGGGTACGAAGGTGAAAACAATTTCTAATTAAAACACTAATTTTATTTGAATAAAGATGCATATTACGCTGGCATTGAAACATTGCCAAATCAATCACGGGCTGTAATTACGAGAGATTTTTAAGGACAGACCTTCTACAGATCTACGATCGATTGATTGGATATTTATATTATGTATTACAATTAGATAAAGTAAGGTACGTCACAGGCATGTAAATAACATGCACTTTTAACTGGATTAAAGTCATGAATAATAAAAGTAATATTTTCCAAGTAAGAAATGATATCTGCGCGAGTATTCACAAAAAAGGGCAATGACAATGACGCCGGTATATCGTAGATCATCCAATCGTATGAAACGTGTCTTTATCGAACAGTGATACCTATTTTTATCAGCAGTGATTTTACCTTAGCGCGTTTAAAATTGTCAAATTTAATGTACGTTCCTGTGTATTGGCGTACCGAAATTTTCTGTGCTCAGGCGAATACAATTAATTTTCTCTACGGGCTTTGGAATTACTTTGATATCTGCAAAGAACAGTCGTTGGAGCCGAGTACCTTGGCATTGACCGGTTTGCTTTGCCGAGGTTACCTGCGCTTGCATAATCTACTCGTCCCGTTCATCCCAAGCCTTCTGCTGCTTCTCTGCACTAACTCGCTCACTAACTCACTAACCTCTTTAGCTGTCGCCTTCTAGGTCGTGTCGCTTCGCTTGGATGGTCTATTCTCTTGCACTGCGTGCTTCAATTATTCGCATACGAATTTACGAATTTACATGATTCTCATTTATGCTTATTATTATTTTATTCGTATTGAATTTTATGTCGGTAATAGATTATCGGTAATGTGCTTTATTGATTGATACGTTATCGCTGTTCACCGATCTATCTGTATTGTGGCTGTGCACCAGCAGCAAGGAAGTTCGCCGAGATAACTCTTGGTCTTCGATGCTTTTTTTCTTTATCAGAATGCAAGAGACTTGGATACCCTAGTGATGCGAATATTTCGAATTCGTGTTTTCTGGTCACTCTCGAACCTGGCTTTGTGCTAATTTAACCTTGGATCGACCAAGCGACATCGAAGCTGGCAAAGGTATTGGGAAACAAATAGATCCGTGGCCACTGGAACCCATGCCTCCATATCCATGGACCTTCAAGGTACAATAATTCGTACCTCTTTGCTAATTCCCACGGTGTGTCAATGAACTGCTCTCCTTCGAAACTATCCACCCGTTACACTCTGTATATGCGTTCAGCGTTTTTCGGAACGCCGTATACTTAAAATCGGCCGCAGTGACCTTCTACATCTGTAAATGACTTCAGTCGCAAATTGAGCAATCCGATCCAAAACATCAGACGACGCGGAAAAGTGCCTCGCTCTCTCAAGGCTTTGAAAAAGTGTCATAATCGCAAAGACAAATTTTGAGTCGTTCCTTCCTTTTCCTTGATAATCAAGCAGCACCGAGAGATTCAGTATTTTTATGCTTCTTTGCTTTTCTTGTAACTTCGTCGAACGGCGCGTTTTTACCTGCGAAAGAAATCCACTGTGCGTCACGTGTTTATGAAGTCTCAATCAACGGGCTTGTCGTACAAGCTGATTCACTGATCGAGCATCTCGACAGCATCGTCGGAATGCGTCTAGAACTTGTATCACAGTTACGCGTATCTCTATTCTTCTGCGTGTCGTGCATCGCCTATGTGTTCTTATACGTTCCCACGCTCGCATTGATCCTCCTCGTTAGAGTTTCATTGCAATTGGAAGCACTTAAGAATGATCATGGGTTCCTAAAGAAGATGAGTGTTGTCAAGGCCACTCAAAGGTCTTATCGCTTTGGTCGTCACGTTAGGCTATTTCCTTCTGGCTATGATTTTCTGAGTCTGATTGAAAATAAAAAAATTTTTTTTTAACAAGACCAAGCAGCAGCTCACGATATGCATATAATTTCGCTGTAAGGATTATGCCGAATGTAAATCGAGGAAAAATTGACCGAAGCGCAACCTGCAAGAAGCGTTTCGGGATTTCACGTAATTTTAATAAAAAATACTTGTATTTCTTGTCCGTCGTAAAGGAAAAAAAAAGTTTTATGTAAATGCGGTTATTTCGTCACGTTCGTGATGCACGAATAATGATTACTTTCGTGAGATCATGCGAGAGGGGCGACTTTAAGGAAGACATCGATTCACGTGCGAGATCCATAAGTGATTTGGATCTCTTGTTGACTTACTTTTTATTTTGGGTCTAAGCACGTATTTTCAATCAGTGACGAATGTTTACGATTTCAATTAAACAGATACCTTCGAGCACGTTTATTTAAATTACGACTATATCACGGCGTGACTTTAACTTAAAATTCCGGCTAATCTTATTCTTGTTATGCTGCTACGATGTTATTCTTATTGTAACGTCGATTGTCATATTGAATTTAATTATTCGCATGGACACTTGGTAAGGCATGATTTTTGAGCTTTATTCCTTATTCGGTAACAACTTGATATTTTGATGCTGCATGTTGACTTTATTCTCGGAAAAATTTTGTTATTAGTTATAGATTCTTTGAGGAATCCCACATTTGACATAATTGTACCGTAGTTTCGTTAGCATTTGGTACCTGCTGCTTGTAATCAGTGTTATTAATGTGGTAGGTCGACCTGGTGCGCCCAGTTCAAAATATTAGCTAGTTCGTAAGAATAAAGAAAATGATTGTTTTTTTTTTTTTTTTCCACTCACAGAAACAAAGGTAACGATAACGCGATTATTTGTAAATTTGCCCGCGAGCGTTTCCGCTTAATAAGCTATTTTGCGGCTCTAGACTTACCGAAGTCAGCTGATTCTACAATGAATCGTCGAGTGCATTGACTGTCGAGTTAAACTCGCGTAACGACTCGAAAGCTCTTGGTTACCGGTTAGCCTCGTAGTTATGGATTACGTTTGAATCGGATTTAATTCTTGCTTTGACTTTAACGATACAAAGTAATGCGATAAGTTCTGTCGTTTCGTATAGAGCGATTATCTTTTTTGTTAAACATTATTTTGACGTCGTGACTGAAAAACAAAAAGCTTTCAGATATTTTCTGTGTACCATCGTACATCGAAGGGAAGGATTGAAATCGGCAACTTCAGGCCTTAGATCTGTTTAAATGATTTCAAATTGTCGGGTGAAAGTCACTCGCGCAAATAGTCCGCAAGGTACCTGATATACATGTTATTCGACATGCGAGCTAATAAAATAAGATTGAGCCGCAAACGATTTACCGGAAATCCGGGCTTCTCTCGGCTGTCGGGCACGAGATAAACGAGATCGACAGGAAAGACCAATGACGCCCGGAAACCGTGACACTATTGCCTTATCCAGACTATTTTCTGCGTTACCGCCATCCGTGAGAATAGATTTCAAATCGAGCAAGGTCATTCCTACGAGGATCTCTTAAGCGGACGCGTCGCGTACCAAGTCCAAATTTCGTGATTACATTAAAAACCGTGAAACTAATATTATCTCAAATAACGAGCTTACTATTGCAAAATCTGATAATTCGAATTTTCAAAATTTTCACATACGATCCCAACACGAATATCAAAGACCTCGGTCCTTTCACAAAATAGAGCAAAAGTGCGCGACAGCGAAAGCCCCGCATCGCGCAGCGTGTTCGTAAACATGATCGATCATTACCATGGGATAGTTTTTCCCGTAAAACAATCCTCGATAAGGATCAATTAATTTTAGGACGTAGTCCTCTTGAGCACTTCCATGACACAACCCCTTTTGCACGATGCACCCACTGGCACTCTGGATCCTGATCCTGCGCCACTTGTACGTTTTCTTAGAGGCTCGATTATTCGAGAGCGACTCGCTGTACGGACTTTACGTTTACTTGGCGAGACGCCGTGTATATCGCGGGTCTCTCCTTTGACTGGTGCGGAACCCTCGTGTCTCGCGAGTCCTACCCACTTCGGTCCCGCTTTGCCCACTTCGCCCACCTCGCCCACCTTCGGCTACATTATCCACATTATCCAGCGTGCCCACCCATCGGTAACAGCCTCAGCTGACATGACTGGGGGGAATTACGTTTATCTCCTTTCTCATTCTCATCTCGTTCTCCTTCTCTTGTCTTCCGTCTTCGCGTTCCTCAATTTTCGTCCCTCCCGTCCCTTCGTCTCTTCCTTCGCGCATGCAATACCTCGCACGTAAATACGCACCAGGAAACTCGGCTACTTGCTTTACTATATGCAAGTGTACAGTGTGTACACGCGTATACCTGGCAAGAGCTGCAATTATATACGTATATAGGTATATAACGAGTGATTTCCAGTCGGGACATAATAACGCGACATTGACCTTATATGTGCGGCGATTCTGGTAAAGTCATTGAGGAATTGCTTGAGAAAACGTAACGCCTCTGTGCACCTCTTAATTTTGACCGTCGTGAATTATCATGCTGATTTTGCGTGTCGCCCGATCGTAACTGAACAATGGGATATTTTAGTTGTACGATACGTGGGAGGAATTGAGTGTCTGCCTAAAGGTCGAGAAGGACTTCGGAATGTCTGCAGCAGCAGCTTTAGTACCAACTTAACGAGACGGATGTAAAATTGGAAAAACCAAAGTCACGGACGTCCTCACCTCTGAAATCATCTCAAGAACTCTCGGCCGGATACTCGTGTCGTAACATCGCTCGGTGTCTTCGCTAAATATTTATGTCGCGTTTCGTCGAAGGGACCGGCCAGGTTGCATTGCTTCGGATAAAAGAAAGATTTTGAGGCTGAATAATATTTTTTTTATTTTTTTCTACGGGAGTCAATCCCGAGAAAATGCATCGTTTATTTCATGTCGTTCTCATGAGCCATTCCGTACGACACACTGATCTTGGACATGGAGAATATTCGGCCATTGCATTTATACATATGCTTATGGACGAGGTTTCGCATATGTTGAACTGCTATCTGTGCATTCCGATCATGTAGACAATTTTATGTTACCCATGCATGTGTCATGTATGCGTGGTAACGTGCCGGACGTGCACCGCTAATGACTTCAGAATTTAGAACGTTGCCATCGTAAATAGTTGTCAGTTGCTCATTTGTAATCCTAATCAGGTAAGTGTATAATAGTATTGGGCTAAGGCGAAGCATCGGGATCGAATTACAATCTGTATTGACGATTCGGCTGAAGGAAGACCAAAATTTTATTGTAACAAATGTATGACTGGGCTTGCTGGTACTATGAGTACGTACGGATATTTATATTCGTGTATAATTCATTACGCAGAAGACATTGAGTATTACTATAATGGAATCTGCAAGTTGTAGACTGAATAAGTAATGGCTGAGATTTATTATATTTAATCGTACCTGATCGCATCGATGTACACGGAGCTGTTTAAGCTTATCGTTAACATCTGGAAAGACGATTCCCAATGTGTTTCATAAAGTTCTTAACAGCCGAGTAGATATGGTCGCAGTCTTGTAATTTTTCTAATATATTCCATAAAGTTCTTAATAGGAGATATGGTCGCAGTCTTATAAGCTCCAGGGTACCGAGATCGAATCCCGCGTTCGAATATTAATTTTTTGCCATTCGATCGAGTAAGATCCTAAGTTCTATATAAATGCAGTTAAATTTATGAAAATATTTTTTTAAGCAATATTTCTCTTTGCCAAGTATGTTTCGGGTTTGTTCGCCAAGCTTGGCTCGAGAACGTCATCCCAAATTTCAGCAAGACTTGCACCAGGCCTGGATGAAAATCCTGGTCCAAGTCTCATTGGAATTGGTTTGAGCCCATTTATTCGATCCTAGCACAGTAATGTAGTCATTGAGGTGCGCACCAATTTTCACCGCTCGTTAGTATTTTAGAACGTATTTGTGTCTTAGGATTTAGCGCAATTTCGCTAATCAGTTTAGTCCGTCAGTCTCTAAATGCAAATGTCACAAATGCAACAGTACGTAATTCAATATACATATTTTATATATTGAACCAAGTAACGTTCTGAAGATTAATAATACTTGACAGCGTAATTGGCATTACCATTTAGGACATTTTGGAATGTCGTTCTTTAATATCCACATTTATTTTGTGCCGTTTATATATCGCGTTGTAACCATTTCGTGGAATAAATACAAATCACGAGAATCAAATAAGTAATCTCGCGCGCGGAACAATATTTTCTTCTGGTTCAAACCAAATTTGGTTCGGCAAGTCATACGAACGCGATGCCGACAATTTTCAATTCTTCGCCAGCATCCTTAATGACGTCGACATGACACATGAGATTCTCGGATTATGACGACTCTTTTGCGTGACGCATTGCGTGCCATCGTTAATTCCGTTGGATACCGTAATATCTGTGATATCCTATAGTCCCGCTGGTCTTGTCATTTTCGATTCTCGTCGTATCTGATTCATCGAAAAGTCTTCGTATGTACAGCAAAGATCCGAACGAAGGTCCTTGTCTCTCAGAAGAATTTCGAGCCAGTGTATTATCAGTTTTTCTACATTACGCACGTCTAAGGTTTTTTTATTTCGAATTAGCGATTTTATTTGAAATTTTCGAATAGCGCGCGCGTACCGACATACAATGCATCGTGTAATAAAATTTTCATATTTCTTTCAAGATAATGATTTTCAATAATTATTTGTCATTCAATATAATCATTCAATATATTGACGTATCGACGTCAGTGCTAGAGAAAATCTATGATCGATAATATAGTATCGTGCAAATGCATTTTCTTCAGTATATTTAACTCAATATGCCACTTGAAAATTTGGACGGTCCATTAATACAATCTGTGAGGCAAGATGTTCATTTTCTTAAATTCGTCACGATCTGTCAAAAATATATATTTCGCGCGTTAAGTGCCACGTGCTTCGAATATGGTTTAAACGCCAAGGAACTTTGCGAACCTCAAGCTCTCACCTCAGTTCCGTTGCAGCTGGTTCGTGTTCCTTAGCGACTTTACTTTCACCTTAAAGACAAACGTCTGCTTTTTCAAATTCTAATCATACACACATGCGATACTCTTCCACCTACGTGCATACGGTGCCTAATTATTTGAGAAAATTTCATCGATTTTTTGTATCCTCACTGGATCGGTTAAAAGCACGTGGGGGGCGTCGGATACATAATCCAATGTTTTTTTGAAACGACGAAATTTGATGCTCAGATTCTCGGTTTAATTGGAAGTAACTTTTACTTTTATCAAAACAATAATGAATATTCACAGCAATCGGCTCTTTGAGTGGTACGAATCCTAACGTGAAAATTAAAGCACTAAGCACGGCGATGCTCGACCGGTGAGAACTAGGTTGAATGTTAATTTCAAGATCACGGCAAATGAGTAATAATTCTCTACTAATTAGTAGCTGCACCCTGCCGTCTCTGTAGGCCTACGTCGTCCTTACCTTTCCAGCCTCGAATCTGGGTCGTAGAAATTGTGGAAACGCACTCGCGATTATTGTCTTTTTCTTTGACGCGATCCATAATCTTTATATGCGAACCGTGCGACGAGCTGACGCGTGCGAGAGCTGCATAGCTGGAAAATGCGACGAACCGACCGACTCTCACTCCTTTGTAAACCGTCGCGAAAGTTGGAAAGTCATGCTTCGAAAATCTCAACCTGTCGCGAGGAAGCAAAAGCAAAATTAGCCCCCGAATTTTTCTAACGAATCCTATTCCTCCCAGTGACCTTTTACTATTCCGTGTTTTCGTTACGCACTCTGATCGCGATTGAGTGAAGTAACAAGATTCCTCCTTGTGATCGGCGCGACACGTAAGCTGACGATTCCACCGGTTTCATAAACTGACACAAATATTTGTTAGTTTTAAGCCACGTTTCGTATGTATTTCATTATTTCCATCCCTAGACACTGCATCCCACGCGTTATAATTAAAATACGAAATAAATTAATTATAATCTTACATCTTTTTTTTTAATACAAACGGGCTACGATATTAAATTAAATATGATTTTTCTTCGAAGTTTAATTAACAGAACGTTAGTGTGAACCACTTATAAGTGATACGTGAGAATTAATGTATTCGGTATTTCCCAATCTCGTAACCCGAAATAAGAATTTTCCGGAAGCTTCGTCGAATCGCATTAGTCTGTGCTCCGAATGGAAATAATAAGGAGACTGGTACGTTTGCTTCGTTGTGGATTCCATGCTGTTTTCGTGAGTACGATGACCTTGTAGGTGGAGAAGAACGTCGTACTGCAAGCGTGTCGGTACCGGCGTCGGCGTCGGCGGCGAAAGTCTTGCGTCGCAATCGTCACTCTCGCTCTAGCGTCACGTTGGAAGCGTCTGCTTCGCACTCCTTTTCTTTTCTCGCTTTAATCCTCACTCTTACTCATTTAATTAATCATTCCGTGCAAGCTAATATGAGTCGACATTTTTTGCACTACGTATAAGTAGTCACTGAAACAAGTATAAGAATTCTCATCGTGCTTTTATTTCTCGTGTTACGAAGAAACGAAACAATTAAAAAAATTACAGGGAAATAATTTATTCAAAGGCACTTTGGAGCGTCTGTGTTACCATGTACCACCTACGGGTTCTTTAATTTTCAATTAGTATTTTAACTCTTGACGGCTATTAGCGATGTTAGATTCTCATTCGATCATCGTGACGAATATTGCTCGTTAATCACGCTGTGAAAATTTACATTAACCTTGTGTTCGATCGCGATCGATCCTATGATGAAATTGAAAATAAGATTGAACGCAGATTTCGATTCCATATAATTAAAGTGGTTCGCCTAGCATCGTAAAATAATAATATTCCAATTTCTGTGAACACCATGTATATCGTTCTTTTTTTAAGAAAAATATTTCCTGCGTAAGAGGGTCAAATTTGGATGGGCAGAACAGTCTTATTGTTAGATATCCCACGGGTGACTATTACTATATAACAATTACATCCTACAGTAGTAACGATCCATGTAAGTGAAGTGCTTTCACCGGCTTTATCTGTCTGGAAGCTGAGAGATATCTCGATAAAACGACGAGTATATCTATATAGTGCATTTTTAGTTACTTTCATCCTATATATCTTGTAAACTAGACGGTAAATTATTTTGAAGTCTTGGACGCTCGAGCGTTCACAAAATTCAGGTTCGTATTCTGAAAGTGCTCGAGTTATTGAACCACTTTAATATATCTCGTCAGGCTGTGTCATTAAAAACGTTTTCGCGCTAGGATGAAGAATAATTTTTTGAAAAATTTTACAGTACCTACCGACATCCATTGAATTATATAAGTCATTGAGTCAAAGCTAGTGCGCTAATAAAACGGTGCAATAAATGTATTGTAGTTTAGATTTCGATCAGGACGACTCTTCGCGTTTTCTGTGTCGAATGAGAAAAAATTTTTCGAGAATTCGATAATGAATTTCTTAAAAAATTAATTATCGATCGTGTAGTTCAATGCAGTAAACAGTTTTTCTTTTTGAAACTAAGAAGCGTGTGTGCCAGTGTTTTTCGAAGCGTAATTCATAAGAACAAAAGGAACGACGTGGAATTCCGTCCTTAGTTCCTGGTCGAGCTCGCTACTACTTTCTTCTCAGTCCTCGTGTTCCATGAAGCGCAAATGATGAACTTTTTCTTTATTTTCTTTTTACATTAAAAATAAAAAAAACGTCGTTACAGTCGAATCGTGTTGATTGCTCATCGCGTTTCATAATTTGCTAGTCGCCATTAGAAGTTATTACATTTTACGAAAAAGTTGGATGCGATCAGTTCCTTTAAAAAAAAAAAAAAGAAATTATATATCGGTTAGTACAATACGACTTTTGCATTACTAAAGTCAATCTAGACACGTGATATTGCAACAAAAATACGATCTTGTCCTTCGTTACTTATGAATTTATGATAATCAATGGAATATTCCTCTATAATCTCTTTTTTACCCAACGGGAATTGCCTTTTCGAAAAAGATCTTTTTGACCAACATTATCATGATTACACTGATTCAGTAGGAGGCAAAAAATATTGAAACGCATGTAAGAAACGAGTTTTGCCCGCATCGTATCGTTTCGTCCTCGACCTTAGTTCTCAAGAAAAATATTCACTCGCGCGTTTGGCGCAAACAATGACAGAATATGACTTTTCGAAGAAACGAAGTTGTCGTAGGAGCAGGGAGATCGTGACGTCATCATCGTCGCGATGATCTCTACCAATAATCTCCGAGGAATTCGCTCAAAAGATACGAGCAATGGATCATGCAAGGCCTTGTCTGGCATCCGGGATCCGCTGCTAACTTCTGGTTGCACTGCTACAGAACGGACTGGCTATTAAAAAGTTTTTTTTTCTTTTCTTTTTTTTTTAATCCGAGAGATTGGTGCGCTACGTCGAATCAAATTGCGTTAGCATGGGAATATAACATTCCCGGTGGCTTCGCACGTTCAATCTCTGTTCCGAGGCCTTTCCACTCCTCGATAGTCATGACTACGGTTCCTTTCTTATTTCTTCTCTGCGCCACGCCCTGCCCTGATCTGCCCTGATCTGCTCTGCTCTGCTCTGCTCTGCTCTGCTCCGTTCTGCCCTATCGAACGTTACACACCCTTCACTACGGTTTACGTTTCTCTACGTACATAATTCGATTTGCTTCGGCTCGATTCGATCGATTGCCCCTTGAGCTGCTCTACTCGAACTAATAATTAATCGATATCTTAATATCTGCTCAAAATACAGCAATTCTGTGCTACTGTCATTTTTCATCGTTCATCCGATTACGCGAAGTTGGAGCAGTTCCAAGGAAAGAAACCATTCTCGAAAATTTCACGGACGAAAGCCAATTGGTAAACAGGATATGACGATGCTCTCGTTCGTCAATAGAACCGGATTATGATTCCTGATTTTCACTTTCTAGTGTATTTTATTCTTTTGCAACAGTCCCCGTCTGCAAAGTGTTCCTTCGTGACGGATTGTCAGCAATTTTACATGCATAAATGCTGCTGCCATCCACTGCCTATCAGGCGTTTCGGTCTAATGGACGAGAGGGAGGACACTATCTGCACTATCTGCACTATCTGCACTATCTGCACTATCTGCACTATCTTCAGAATTTGTACCACCATATTCAAGTTGTACCGTTATAATTGCGTTAGCTAGCCTTGACTGACTAATTCATTTGAGGTTAACTTTTTCCGCATTGGATCGTCGTTCGATTTGGTGTCGATGGAAGAATATCTTATTATTCCGGTGAATTATACGCATTTGTCAGTCCCCTATTTTCGGTTACCTGAGACAATCAATTATTATCATTCAGTTTTCACGACAGGTTTTAATATTGAAACTTGATGGTAAAGATATTCTTAATACTGTTACGCCGGTATTTCGCAGGAATTGCAAGGCAATCAAGATGAGAGAATTTTTAATCGTTACGCGCGACTCTTACATATATTTATGCAGCATTGATTCATTCGACTAACTTCTCACAGGTTCCGACCTTCTACGATGCACTTGTCCTCGGTACACGCCTACTTATCAATTTGTAATAACGAAAGCCGGTTTGACGGAGTAACAATGAAATCACATTTCTACCGTACGCGTATGATCCGCTTATTTCACTGATGAATTTGACTTTTCGATTCGCCCGTACATATGTGCGTGTTTAACTGGCGTAACCAGCGCTTCGGTTCACACAAATCTTAACAATTCTTTAACAGAGCTCTTTATTATAACTTTAGATTAAATTTATGCTCGGACTGTTGCCTAATTTGATATAATAAAGAATCGAGTAGCACCTGTGCTTTATCGTCTTTAAATACATAGGCGACTGGCCTACCGAATAGAGAGGCATATCAGTCGCAGCTCCGTGCAATTGATACTTTAACTTGACAAAAATCGATTCACCACTTATAGGTCCAGCGTTAGTCTGGCGGCGATTGCGGTTAAAAGTTGCACGACTTTTCTCAAATAACACGACCGCATAAATACGAGCCTGTTAACGATGCTGTAATCCCATTTTTCTATAGATCGTGTGTTTTTCTTTTCTTTCTTTTCATAAGTTTGCAAGTTTTGTCGCCCGATGCCCTGAGGAAGCAGCCGTAGGGGATCCTCGATTCGTTACGTACCGATTTCCCAAGGATTTGCTCTCGATTTAGATATACATACCGGCAATTTTGTGTAAACGTATTTTTGGCTTAAAACTGTCAAATTACCGGTCGATGGTACGTTTAGTGTTAAAGGGACTACTTGAGGGGAAGAATAAGGATCTCGGCCAATCAGACTCAGATCCCAAATTTGAATATCCTCAAAGCAGTCTGTCTTGGGACCACCGATCGAGCTGGCTTGCACTCCCGTGTTATCTGTTAATAGTTTTTATAGTTGTGTTTCCTATAGAAAGTTTTCGATTGTGTTCTCGTGTTGCTCTCGCTATATACAGAAAATCCTATCGATTTGCTGCAAGTGTTTCGAAGGTGCAGTGCTGTACTATAGTGCAGTTCCCACCTGAGTGTCCTCTGAATACAGGTCTCGGCCTTCACGAATTAGCTGAACTAGCTCCGGTGACAAGCCTTAATTTATTAATTGGTGGAGGAATTTCGATTTTATAGAAATGTCATTAGCAAAAAATTTTTCACATCTGCGATTAATTAGCTAGCAAGATTATATATTTTTCTCCATTCGCCATAGTATAAGACGATACCTGATATGAGTTTAACAAATATGTACACTTGATACTAATATATTGGTCGGTGGCCTCGACTCCGGTACCCCCATACGTGTTTCGAAAACCCTATGTATTTTCGAATGGCGTGAAAACGAAAATCGGACAATCATCCTCGGCCATGAAAGTCAATTTTATGTCAATTAAATGTTTAATTTTGCGAGAAAAATTACTTTTTGTCGCGATCAGTAAACCAGACGCCGCTTATCTGAGAGGTGAATTTTATAAAAATTATTCTTCGAGTTGATCGCGTCATTTTTCAACGTGGCGGCCGTGCGATCTAAACCTCTTAACTTTATCTATTTTATTCCGACTTAGCCTGTATTAGTTGACAAAGTACAGAGAACTGTATACAAGGACATCCTCTGTTGCAATATTACTTCTTCAAATTGAAGTCGTGAGATTTACTA
>JARPRH010008150.1:0-13825 GCA_031763665.1 Calameuta haemorrhoidalis
AAAAAAAAATAAAAATAGCATGAGAGGACAGAGCAATGTCTTGATAATCGATACTGCAAAAAATACCATTCAACTAGTCATTGTCTGGATGCAACAATGGTCCACGACTGGCACTGATGAAAACGGTGCTTGCAGTTAAAAAAAAAATTTCAGAAACGTAGCCACGTTCACGTGTCCACTAGGGGATCGATATCAAAAAAGGATCAGTCCATTCGTTTTCAAGAGCGATCGGCCATCTTGGGGGGCTTACGTGACCGAAGAGATATTGCCAACAAAATAAAAATTCTTATTCAATACAAATCCCGCAAATCCCGCACCTCGCCCTTATTGATGGGGTCTATAAAAAAAAAAAGGGAGATAAAAAAATACTTTACAAAATTTTTGTAATATAAAATCAAAATATAACAAATTAAAAAACAGGCGAATTCTGGTTAAAAAGAATGCTCGAAAAAAAATTTTTTGTTTTAAATTGATCAATTTTTATTTTCAAAATTTTCATCGACCTTTCACCCTTTCTCGGATACAACCGAAAAAGAACAGTACGTTATTCCCAGCGACCTACCTCCCCTTCTTTCGCTCGTATAAATCATTCGTACTTGTCATATATCAAACCACGTGTCATAAATGTAACCTCACTGTATTACCGGCAAGCTCTTCGCCTCTACGTGCTGATATACATATATATATACATGGTAAATATATGCAACATAGTGTCATGCGAAAACACATAGGATCCGCCATTTTCCATCGTACGAGTTAACTTTTAACCCTTCCCTCACTCTCCAGCCACCTTCTTGCTTCTCACTATCTGTCTCCTGACTTTTTCCCATAAACTTCAGACTCGACTCGTCTTACTTCTTGGGACGGACTCGCGATATACGTACTTTC
The DNA here is from genome assembly GCA_031763665.1 of Calameuta haemorrhoidalis. NCBI lineage: Eukaryota > Metazoa > Arthropoda > Insecta > Hymenoptera > Cephidae > Calameuta > Calameuta haemorrhoidalis. Next base: position 889 of record JARPRH010008150.1, read on the forward strand.
TAGGTTATGGCTATTCGACTTTTTACTGTCCGCGTCGGTAAGGTAGAAATCCGCAGTCGTTCCCCGGTCAAGAAATTGCGAAGCGGAGAATTGGAAAACTGGGTCAACGTCTGACACACGACACTATCTTCGGGACCATCGGAGTGAAAGAGGGGAAATTTAAAAATTTATTTTTAATAAAAAGATTAGGGAGGAGGTCGAATCCTTTTCTTTTTGTTTACCGATAAAAGTCGAACGATAATTCCGATAAAATATCGAAGGAATCAATCATTCTTATGAATATCGGGATGATTAATGGATTTCTCACAGAAAAGGGCTCTTTGAATAGTCTTTTGCGTTTTTGAATTTCAATATTGTTCGAGTCGATTATTCTGGACATTTTTTTTTCTTTTTTACCGAAGGAAAACGTCTTTCTTCACGACGATCAACTCTTTTCACGTACTTTTTTTTCCCGTAGATAAATTATGGGGACGAGACATTTTTTACCGTACAAAAGTTTTTGCCAAAAAAAAAAAGGTTCTGTGACGTAAAATTGTTTTCTGCCCAAGTACAAAAAAATAGTTTTGCAATTTCAAAAAAAATACATATATTCGTCTCAGGACACATTTCTCGAATCGATTCAAATTCAGATAATTAACTGTACCCTACTATCCAAAAACATGTAATATCAAAATTCAAGTAACTTCAAAATATCTCAATCGATCAACAATCTTATCCAAATCTCCATATTAAATATTAATCAAAGTATCTTCACCGCTATAAAGCATATCTCAAAATTTAACCTGGTATACATACGTGAAAGTCCCATATGTGCAAAGCCTGCAGCATCCCACTCGATATAGATAACCTTTATTGGCCGTTCCTGGGTAAACAAAGATCAAGTACCCCCCCAAAACCACCCCTAAAAATATTCAATCGACAGATGTCATCTCACGGGGCCTATCAAAGAGAGTCAAAACCCCTGAAAACTTAAAGAGCACATTTCCACCACGTTAAACAGCATCCCAAACAAGGCACGAATCCAAGTACCAAAATAAAAAAAAAAAAAATTGCATTCGATTCGCAAACGGTAAATTAGCCAAAACAAACCCTAACCTCAAATTTTTAATTCGCATTTAACCCGCCTTGATGACGTAACGCGTGGCACAGTCCCATATAACACGCAGGAGTAACAATTACGTATGCGATACCAAGTGACTCACGTAGCCTGGGGCTTCACGCGGCTTTGCTCCTGTTCTCCATTTTCCATCAGACTCCAGAAGACGCTTCGCCTCAGTCACGATTAACGGTACGTTGACCCCAAATGCAGAATCTTCGCGGAACATGCATTTCCAATGATCGCCCGTGCACGTGCCGTCGCTTTGGACTTAGGATAAGAAAATATTGCGTAATATTTTTTTTTGCCTTTTTTTTATAATACTCAACACGATCAACCGGTTTCACGATACAAGTATAAATACTCGCTCGAGCCTAATTGCACGTGCTACGTTGTATGACTGTAGAAAATTTATGATTTCTCAATAAAAAAAATTTTTTTTATCATTTTTACAAACAACAATGTTATCCGTCACGAAGAACTTGATAATTGTCTTTACGAGCTAAGGCCAGAACTATCTCCTATTGTAGTGCTTTCCACGTGTCAGGTATATTACGTATTCGGAGAATCTTTACGAGCACACGTGAAACGTCAGGCAGGTAAGGCGATTTTTTTTTTTTAAGGTTATCATACGTAGCGAAGTACGGGAATAAAAAGTAGAGTGGGATCGAGATGAAATTTTAACAGCATCCAAAGACGATTTTTTCTTACGGTTTTCATACGTGACGATGTATGAAATTTATTTTTATACCTACGTGATTTTAAGTGCATCTTACATTTTTTATTTTCACAATGACGTTCATTCCTTTCAGAGTGGACGAAGGGATAAAAATTAATGTATAAAAGATTCAGTGTCAAGCACGTTTGATCGGTACTCGAAATTCTGTAGAATTAGGTAAAATTGTTTATTTGAGACTTTGTGCCAAAAAGGCAAAGAGTCGCGTGACGTGTACGTCCTAATGCATATATCTTATTAGAATGATAAAAAGAAATTTATTTCAATATATCCAATGGTCGTTAAGTCCAAAAATGAATTTCGTAAAATAATTAAAAAAAAAAAAAAAAGAAAATTCTTCATCCGCACGAACAAAGCTTGTTTCACACAGCACTAGAGACTCGGCCGTTCCCCGTAGCCGTAAACGGCCCAATAACGAACAGCAATCTGAGTCTGGCCGTCAGACACGATGCACTTGTATGCAAGTACTTCGCTAAGAGGAGGTCATAACTCGAATGCAGCGCACTCTGCCCATTGTACAAGTGGATTGCCGGAGAACGTTTAATGCGAAGGTTGCATGTCAGACATAGAAATCGCCTATGGCGGCGCAGACGTTGAAAACGCGGCATAAAATTCTCGAAGTCCGACTTAGTGGAGTATAAAAAAAAATGATCGCTCCACAAAGAGATAAAGAATATTACGTGAAAAGGTAACAGGTAGCTGTGAAAAATGGCACGTGATCATATGAACACAAAATTCGACTCACCCGGTATAAGGGTCAAAATTAAATAACTGACATGGAGCAAGCAGGAGAGAGAAGCGAGCGGAATCGACCAAGTGTAATAAAAAAAAAATAAAAAAAAATTTTTCAAAAATCCAACCCTAAGCGTCACGTGAATTTGACGATCAGACAAATCCTCAGGTCGCTCTATGATTTCTCATATTTTTCAAAATGCCCGACACGGGGCTCAGAGCTCGTCCATCGCAAGGGGTGTCGGTCCTTGGGAATATAAAGAAGGATCAGAGCGTCGAAGTAGAGGAGTCGCCGTGACGCTCGTACGGAAGGACGTCGCGGGAGAAAATATCCGAGATTTCGAGTAGCAGGAGTATGGATACACATACGCGTGTCTGTAAGATGAAAGATGAATAAGAAAAGGAAGAAGAAAAAAAAAGGTTATCAAGAAAAGGACGGAAACGACGTACGGCTGCGGGCACGACGATAGGCGAGATGAGAGAAAGAAATGAAAGGAAAAGATGGTCCGGAGGTTTTGCTTCGCTTTGAGATTCGCACGGATATTTGCTACGTGGGAATATTAAATTCTTGCGTCCGGTGAGGGGGGGAGGGGGGTGGGAGGTATCGACCACCCCCTACCTTCGCGTCCCTTCTCACCCAGCATCCCCTCTCGTCCTTCTCGGTCCATTCGTTTCGCGTCCTCAATTTCCTATCTCGTCCTCCGCTGCCACAGTACTCGTGCTTCCGGTTCAAGAGCTTATCGCTTCGGAAAAATATGACTTTTCAGTGCGCGACAGTGCACAATAATGCACGCTTGATTCTTTTTTTTTTTTTCTCAAAATAAATCTACAATTTTGCTTAACTGTTTTCTCGTGATTACTCGGACGTTTGGCGAGCATCCGCGAGATAAGAAAGTTACTATTTTTTTTTTATCACGCCGAAAACAAAAAAATTCGATACTAATATTTTTTTTCTGTTTTCCATTATGCTTATGCAGCGGCTTACGACTGGATGGTAAACCGGAAGTGACAAAGAACGGAAATCTTAACGGCGTCACTGGCGGCTGAAAACGCTCAAAGTCGATGTACATTGAATTACGCGACTCGGCACAGTTTTCAATGTCAGTGCGTGTAAAATAGCGAAATTCTCTATACAGACAAATTACATACAGCGAAGATGTCGATAACGAAGGAAACGCGAAAAATTCTATTATACGACCTAAATATGCTATTGAACGAGATACAAATTTGACTGGATACGCCTATGACAATAATGACAATAATAACAATAATAATAAGCTATCGCATTAATCAAAGCCTTTCAATCGATATTATCGAAAAATTTTCTCTATCGTAGGTTAATACATATATATTAAATGACACGTATACATTATATTCTTCATTAGCATAGCACAGCGTTTACCATGCAGGAATCGGCAGTTTTCAAGGTAACGGCAACGTCGCCTATTGAGTCCGTTTCAAAGATAAGACAAATTAATACTAATAAATAGCTCGAGAAATAAGAAATTTGCAGCCAGTACCGTCCGAGACTGGCGAGATCACAATGAGCGACTGGTTTCGTCATTCAGCACTCCGATGCACATTAATCTTGATTCTGCAGCCAAACCGGAAACGCCATAAGGTACGTGCCTGACGTTCCCGCCGCCTGAAGTACGTGAAACACCTGAAATTGAATAATGTCCCTTGATGGGTGTCTCAAAGCACGCCATTTTATATTCCGTCGAATAGGAATATCCGGTAACTCAGGTCAGTCCAACCTGTTCGCTGGGTACGTCATTTCCTGTTTCAAATTATGCACTCCTTGTACCTCGCCGTAGTTCGAGTACGAGTTCAGTGTATTTTTATTTTGTTGACAGAACAAAAAAACACTCGAGTCTCCGTAAAGCCACGTGTCGCTTGCTAAGGATTTGTGACTGTCAAAACAAACCACTGAACACGTGGACCGACTACATCGTACGTCACATCCCAAGTGGGACACCTGAAGTTGCCGCGATCGAAAACGAGTTTAAACTACTTATCATATATAATAATAATCCGTTCGGCAAATGCGATTATTATTACTTGTTTTCAACTTCACGTGTCCCACTTGGAACGGGACACACAGTATATAATATGTATTTAGTCACAGTTTCGCCAATATTACATCCGTTGGTGCTAAACTGTCGGTATTTCCCGATTGTTAATTAATTTCCACCGTTCCTTAGCCGACATCCCGAACCCACTGTGTTTCCTTCGATTATTCTTTTACTTTCCATAATTCATCCGTTCTCGCTTGGCGCCTCGTGCGATATCTGGAAGGCATTGAGTAAAAGTTGCTGGTAGTCGATTAACGGGCGAGGAAAGAACTTTTAATTAACGCCAAGAGCGAGTAGCGAATTAAAAGTATTGAAATGAATTTATTTGCGTTTAAATAGTCAGAAGGACTCTTCGAGTTTAATTATTACGTTTCATATTGGAAAAAAAAAAAAAAAAAAAGAAATCAAGTGCCTACGCAGATAGTTTGCTCGATTGGCCGAAGATTAATTATCGAGGATTGACACTTGCGTATTTATTTCTATCCGCGACTCCCCGTACATTTCCATTGAGATACCGATCGGCTCTTCCTTACCGACGGAGGGAAACCAATAATGGCGAACAGTCAACGAGGTTCGATCGTTCGAATCGAAACAGCCCGAGGTCATGACCTTCTCGGGGAAAGGTTCGGCTCGTAAATGTCACGTCACGCTTTCATGGACTGTTAAGAGATAAAGTAATTAACAGGATGGTAACAACGTAAAAGTTTGACATCGGAATATCGAAAAAACTTGGAAAGAAAAAAAAAATTCAAAATATTTATTCCCGATAACAAAGAAGGATTGCAGAATTTTATTAATTCATTCTTTACCTTTTACTTACCACATTCTAAAGCCTTATCAGTCAAACTGCTCTGGTCAATAGATTAGTCAGCGCGAGTCGTAGTGCGTGACCCGTGGATCTAAACTCGAATTTTCCATTAGTCCCGCGGCACATTTCATTATTCAGATTTTCACCACTATTTTTTACAACACCCTCAGTCACTGCAACCGCCCTTTCAAATCGTCCCGTCGCTTTACTTTTATACCATCAATCCCAGCACTCTGTCTCGCCGAGCACCTACGTCACATCCGTTCACACCTCGTGACAAACTTGACTGCACGAGATTCGCGATTCCTTTTTCGGGACCTTCGACCTTTTTTTTTTCTTTCTTCAAAAAAAAAGGCCTTTGAATTTGCCTGTAGATTGTTTTTTTATTTACATTTGTCACTTGCAGTAACATTCCACTTCGGATAATTTTATTTCTTACTTTTAAGTCAATCACGTCTATTCGACTTAGATCAGCCGTATTACGAACACAGACGCCAGTCACTTTTCTCGCAACCGAGTTTCTTCGTAATTTAAATATATTTGTCATGATTAGAAAAAAAAAAAAATGTAAATTTTTTCAACCAACACTCCTACAGAGCATCCATGTACGCCCTCTAAAAATTTCAATGGAGTCACGTGAAACGATAAGTAAAATGCGACAAGTCCCACTGAATGGCTACGGTAAAAAGGAACCATGAAAAATGGCCGGACGGTCCGTGTCCGCAGCCAAGAAATCTTCCCAGCGGTGAACCCATCGAGAAAGCTATTCAGGGCTTTACGCGAACACATAACTTCTTGCTTACGCTTGCCAAAATTTCGAGTGCAATCCATTGACCTGCATTCTCAAAACTTATCAAAATAATAAATATCTCTCTTATCAGCGATTATCGAAGTACCACGTTACTTACACAGCACCCGTTGTATTTTTTCGAAAAACATTAATCCACAGTCCGCTCTTATCAATCGACATAAAAAGAAACTAACAAATCAAGCAAACATTTTCAATTTTCTCAATAATACTTTCAGCACACGGGTCAAAGGTTACACGTAGTATTACTGAGAACTTACATCACAAGCAAATATCAAGTCAGGATCTTCGAACCAAAAACTTAACCTATAAAACGTCGGTTGTCAATGTTCCCTCGTCTTCTGATCCTTAGCGAATTTTTTGTCCTCGTGAAATCCGAAGACACACGTTACTATACATACTTAATCCCGCACGATTTATCTTACCGAGTATCTGCGAGGAAGTCCGACGACATTGCGAAGGGCGAAACACGAGGTTCCATTTCCTTCCTTTCCTTCCTTTTCCTTATGGCAGTATCCCCAACGGTAGAGAAAATGAACCAGTTACTCCCGTATACATATAACCAGGATTGGAAGTTCACCCTAGATGGCGACGTATGTCGCAAGTCGGGCCTTACACTGTGTAGTGTCAGGTGCGAAGAAAACGTACAGAAAATTCCTATACACGGAGTCCAAAGTATTTTGCGAAAAAAAAAATCCGTACGAGTAACAACAACTCACTTACATTTTCTCACGAAAAGCCATTGGCCAAATTGGCACTGAAAGCGAATTCTGAACGTTTCGGTCGTGAATTCGTTAGCTTAACCACTGAGCTACGGTCGCCTCCCTGAAAGAGTCTTACGATTGTTTCCTTCCTTCCTTTTTCCTATGGCTGACTCCTCCAATGAGAAGATGTGCCAGTGTCTCACGATTCTTAACTGTCCTACGAAAAAGGATCCTTCCTTCCTTCCTTCCTTCCTTTCCTTGTGGCTGCCTCCTCCAATGAGGAGATGTGCCAGTACGAAAAAGGATCAACCGAGAAGCATGACGTCTCGTACACGAAACCAGACGAGACGATCGTCGCTCGTAAATTTATTCGTCGTCCCATTAAAGTTCCAAGTCCATCCGCTGGTAACGTCGCAGCGCCACTTGCGTCGAAACTCTCGCGATAATAATTTATTCGTCGCCAACGCGCTTCTGTCGTCTGACGCTTACGTCGCCAGCGACACTGACGACGCCGCGTCGTTGTTGCCTACCAGACTGCTTTCCCTCTCTCTCTTTCTCGCCGCTCGCTCCGGCGTTTACGAGGCGACGGAAACGCGTCGCAAGGGAAATTTGCAGAATCGTTTGGTCACGGAGTCCTGATAAAATGTACGTCCGTCTCGTCGCTTACACCCGTTTCGCCGTGCTTACGAAAGTTTCGTTCGTAACGAAGAGGACGCTACCCTAACCTAGTGAAATCAAGTGACATTAACGGTGATTCTCGAATTAACTCTCGAGAACGAGTGTCTGATTTATGGTGGATTTACGATCTCTTCGGTTTTTCTCTTCGCCCCGACGCCGACTGGTCTGACAGAATGTTTGCACGAGAAAATCTGACTCCCGTGCATCCAGCCAGGAGAAAAGACGCACGAAATCCTCCCGGGAGCACGGTATGAAAAAGTCAAAGATACTCATGATACGATACGAAGTAAATGGTACGGGAATCTTCTCGAGAGTAAAGTAACGTAAGATTAATATTACGAAAATTAATCGACACGTTTTTTTTTTAATCGTTTAGTGCCACGGATAAGCTGGCGTATCGGCTACGTAAATTTTCGTAAACATTCAACGACACGAAAACAAAGTTCAGAGAGGACGCTGAGCTCGCGTTATATCCTTCTTATGCCGATACGTATGTAGCTGCATGCAAATTACACACGATGGCGACGTAGCCAGCATAAAACGCGTATCTCGAAAAAGTTTTGCATTAAACGGCAGCCGTCGGAGACGATCCTTTGAATGGCGCATTGCTTATGCATGGAATTTATTTATGCGCATGCGCGGAGGTACCGAAACTTGGATATGGACGGATATCCATGTTTCTTTTATTTTTTATTCAACCACGGCATCCGCTCGCTCATTTACGCGTTGTAAGTAAACGTAGTTACTTGTCCAATTATCTTTTTCGTGGTTCTGAAACTACAAAAGCCCACGTGTTATCGGGTCGACGGATAAGATAAAAGGAAACGCGATTCAAGATTTTTTGAATTACCCGCCATTTATTTATTTCTCGCTCATCCACTCGTACGATCATACGCGGCTAGATAATTTTTTGTCAAAAGTATAAATACGGTTAAACACGTAACATTTCGAAATATCTCGTGTCCTTAGGAACGTCCGAAATTACGTCATTCGTTTCGAGTTTAATTGATTTACGTTCTTTCCTGCGAATAAATAGGAATTGTTTTTCGTATTTCTCGATTCTGCATAACGAATCGCGAGTAAAAAGGACTCGTATGCAGAATTCAATGTTATCAGTGAGAAATAGACTTTCGATTCGGAAAATTAGAGCGTCCAGGAGAATTGACGACAACAAAAGAAACTTTCATGCGAGTAATTATAGTTCGAAAATTTTTTCATATTCATAAAAATTCTCACCTGTGGAATTACCGTGGGTAAAAAAAAATGTGCGCTCTCTTTCGCAGTGAAATTAAATTCAATAAATAGCTAAAAAAAAAACACGAAACCCGCCCATTCAGGTTCTCGTTCAATTCGTCGCATCCGCACGCGCGCGTAATTCAAATCCAAAGGTTGGGCTAATATTCAAAAATAATTTCTCAGCAATTTCGAGCAGCCCAACAATTCCAATAGCCAATAGTAAAACAAATTTGAATACACTCTACTTTCGATGTTCCTAATTGACCTCATGCCCGCCAGTCGACCAGACCCGAAAAAGCACCGTACATTAATAACAATTAAAAATGTAAAAAAATAATTTTTTATTCAAACAGCAAAAAATGTGACTTACGTCGCTACTAAAATATATACAAATTTTTCATATGTATTATTTATCCAGTACAAAATACGACTTATGTATCCCATACGGCAACGTCTACATACGCGTTTACTCATATCAGCAAATTTTCCTTCTCGATGTCCCCGAAGGCACGAAAATCCTTCCTACCCAAAATTTCATCTGCTTCAGGCATTTCCAAAGTAAAAAGTTCAAACGTCACGGCAAAGCACTCGCATAGGTTCAGCAGTGCAAAGGCATCAACGTGCTTCCCTGTCCAAGCGATATGTCCTGTATGTACACACATGACACATACGTGAAATTGCAATTGCACTCGGTACATACCTGACAAGGTTACAGCACGAGTATCTCGTTTGCTTCAAGGAATAAGGAGCAGCACAAGTACGCCTGCCTTCTACGTCCCACATGTGAAAACGTCAATAAGGTACGACACTTAATCCTCCTCATACGAGATTATACGTCGACGATTTTACGAGCTCATGAAAATATTGATTTTCAGGTAAAAAAACGCTTTGGGAAATATTTACGGACTGTAAAGATTGCAAAGAAAATTTTTTTTTTTTTTTCACAAAATACCTGCTGTAATAGTACAGCGGTATTGTACGGAACGATTTCAGCATTTTTCTGAACACTTCCTTTACCGAGGCCTACCAATCTTTCATATTGGACCTCGATAAACGTAAATAAAATGCAAGAAAAAAATTTTGTTGGACAATTTTCTCAACCCTGAAACCCTTTCTATATACATATGTGTATATGGACATTCACATGTTACAATAAATCTTAAAATTACGGAGATCAAAGCTAAACGTACGATATTCCGTATCTTGACACGGCATAACACGTCGAGCTTGAATCTGAAACGTATAAATGTTCATATACACCAACTAATACATAAATCATGTGCAAGCATTGAACTGCGCATGCGCGCAAGTTGCTTCATTAACCGAAGAGAAACATATGCCTGGTTGAACGCATTATCAAACGTTTATATAACGTCAAAAATATATTGTATATATTTCTGTAAACACTCCTAGTATCTGGGCATTAATATGCATATTCATAAATTTATGTATTATTCAACTTAAGGGGGGGGGTGAACGAGTACGAGAAAATTATCTTGTCAGTCCGTCGTTACAAAGTAAACTTACCGTCGCCATTTGGTTTTTCATGCCGTTACTGAAGAGACGACGGACGACAATGACGTCTGGGACAACCTGAGTTACTTGCGTCACCGTCGAATATTCCTTGTGTGAATTTAAACAACTCGCTTTAAGGCTTGTATTCACAAGGTCGAGAAAATGTCTAGCTAGCATTATTCTCAACGGACGCTTTCGTTCGTCGTGACCGGGCGCGCGATACGACAGCACGGAAAGAGGTTAGGACGCGTCGCCAGCCAACCGTCAGCTTCCCTCTTGTTTCCACGTAACTAACAAACTGCTGGCCGCTCGGCGTTCGTCGCCGTGAAGTAATTCGCGAGGACGACGATTCGTTTGCGGATATTAAAAGCCACAAAGTGACGTAGAAATATCGTCGGTAAAGCACGCGAGGACCCGCGCCCTTTCCGTCTGGCTTGTAATCCGTGACACTGATCTCATTTAGGTTTCGGCGCGAGTGGCGAGTGGCGCCGCCTCTCCTGGCGGCGCTTCTCGTAACCTCCCGGCGGCTTGGGACTGCGCTAGTCAACATACGAATTCGTTAGCCGAGATATTTATTTTGAATTGACTATATTTACTTAGAAAATATATTTTCGCGTTTTAATAAATTCTAGGCGGTTAATCGATAACGGAGCAACAATGGCGTTAACTTTACTGATTCGTGCTTGAGTCGTAACGCAGTATCCCCACCTACTCAGCCCTCGATCCACGAAAATAAGAAAGAACGAGAAATTTCGAACCTTACTCGGCGATCTTGAGTGGAAAACTTTTTTTATCTACGGATAAATTATCCATTACACCCACATAGTGATTCTCGACCGGAAGGAAAAGTTTCTTGATAAAGAAAAGATTTTTTTTTAGGTTAGTTCGCCAACGGAAACTACCCTACGAATCAACTCGTATCGATCGTACTTATCAATCATTGTATATTGGTAACGAACGGCTCTTAGGAACGAAAAATATCAAATTAATTTCGAAAAAAATTCCCTATATTCGTACATCGACAATTTCATTACAGATACTCTAGTTTTATTCCTTATAAAGGCATTCTCTCTGTAAAGATTAAAATATCTGTTAACCTCAATCATTTCGTTGCCGATCAAAAGCTTCTGCAATTCTACCGACTTAACTTTTATTTGCGCGTCACGTGACACACTGGTAACTGAATTAACCTGTATGTTACACTTGTTCGTAGATCTTAGATAACATCAAGGTAAGTAACCAGATCGATCTTATGACATTACGATCCACCCTACTTCACCCTACCAGCATCCAGAATCAAACCGGTTAGAACTCCGGTGTCGTAATAATCGCGATACGTAGCCCGTTAACACGTAAATCATATTAATGGGACCCAGCCTTGGCACAGCAAGCAACGTTATTGTGGGTAAAGAAAAAAAAAAAAAAAAAATCCTCATTTATAAGAAACGTGCTGAAAATATTGCAAGTTAAATGGGAACGCGTGACCAAACCCAAAAAAAAAATTTTTTTAACGATACCTAAAATCCATATCAAAAATTTTAACCCTATTCGTCTAACTAGACATTAATACTCATGGTTTCCGGATGGAAGCCGCGTCTGTGTTCAGCTTCGTGCTTTACGTATTTAGGCATAAAACTGAACACAGACGCGGCTTCCGTCCGGAAACCATGAGTACTAATGATAACGTTGGCCCCGAAAGACTCAAAATCTCTAATTAGACATTATCGAAGATCAATGATAGTGAAATTAATTATTACGAAATTCATTATACGCCACTTTCTTTCACTGAGTCAGACGTGATATCTCTGGACGATTTCGAAAGTCAAATTGCGAAAGATTTATCGAATCGAATCAATCGATACGAATGTATCGTGTCAAAATCATTTTTCGACAATGACTCGGCTACTTGGCGCCTTTCATTCATTTCGATCGACTCTTAACGTACTCATTGTATCGGTCGTCACAATGAGATTCTCATTATTGTTACTATTGTTATTATTAATTATTATACCCATCATTCTCCGTTCACCGGGCTGGAAATTACGGGGAAGCATCGCGATCAAATGCGAATAAAGAAATCGAAAGAGCGATTTAAGTCGATGAAAAATGAGGCATTGGACAAAAGTTACGAAGCGAATTATTTTCAGTTTGTAATCTTTTTTTTCTTTTTTTTTCGTTAAAATTTTTCCGACTCCAGTAGCGAGCAATTTTTTTTTCCACTGGTCGCTGTTCAACATTGCATGAAACTGACACTGACAAAAGAGATGCTTTCGAAAAATCGGAATTTGTATTTGGGTCAAATATTAATGGCAAAAATGTTTTATAAAGCAAATGTCAAGCTAATTTAACGTAGCTTTGTCGTATATATATATATATATTTTTTTTTTTCACTAAAAATACAACTAAAAGCCCATTGCACGGTCAGGAATTTTTTTTAAATGTATTTTTTTTTTTTAAGCAAACAGAAAATCCTCTCTTGACAGATAAACTTCGCGACGCCAGCATCTCGGAATTCTGACGCGATAACCAAGGGGCGTTACTGCGATATC
>JARPRH010008252.1:0-13797 GCA_031763665.1 Calameuta haemorrhoidalis
ATATAATTCTTAAACCATGGTGGAGGTGTTGTGTCACCAGATGTTGGTAGCTCCATCGTGGAATTATTCAATTTCTCATCCAGTGTCAACTGGCTAACCCTTTCAGTAATGGTACTAACAGTAATAGGAGCCATAGTATTTTTTGTAGAAAATTGAGGGGTTTTAGACTTGAAAAACCTCTGAGACTTGGAACAATTGATTTCTGCGTTTTCCGAATCAATAGTTTTTTGACTACTCACGTTTTCCTGATTGGCAGAATCAATTAGAAGTAAAACGTTCTGATCTTTTTTAGCACAGGATCTGGCAAACTGAAATACATAATTCAATAACTAGAATTTGCATTCTGTACTAAAAGTACTCTCATGTTAATTGTATCACTTACCTTTAGAGCCTCAAGAAATTCACACTGGGAATCTATAGGGACTTCATCACCATCACTGTCAACATAACTGATACAATCTTGTTCAGATAATCCTACATTAGCCCACTGAAACAGAAAAAATTTCATAAATTTATTAAGCGATACAACGTCCTTGAATTTGCTTGCAAAATAAGATATTTTCTGATACAATAAACAATATTAATTTCATGATAATGTCAATAAAAACCTAATCAATGGGACTACACGGAACTAAAAAATATTCTTGAGTATTAGAGAAAAGTGAATGTACAAATTTATTTAAAGAACCATATACTATACATATTACCCTCTACCCTGCGTATAAAAGTAAAAAAATTAATAACAAAACGATAATATCTAAACATTCCGTACATCAAAGAAAAATTGTTTAAGTTACGAATGACATCACTAAAAGTACGCAAAATCATCCGTGCAGAGAAAATCCGCGTTTTCTGGAAATTGCGTTTTGCGGAAAAACATGCGACCAAAATGGAGTCGTACGGGTATCAGAGGATCCAATAGTGGGGGTGAGTCGACGACGGTACTGCGTCCGGTAAAATAGTTAGAAAATTTGTATAAGACAGGCAAGACAAGACAACTCACTAGGTAACACCTGAAGGACGTGATATCGAGTGGTGCCGAGGAGTCATTAGGTGCGTCCCAAATGCCAAGTTGGATGATTTTATCACCGGCTTTGCTCCTAGATGATTTCCCGGCGGGCCGCCACTTAAGTTCGAAGATCAGCTCTGGCGCAACGCCGTCCTTTTCGACTGAACCAGCTTGCTGCTGGTGCTGCTGTTGTTTCTCGAGACACGACATCATTGCGGATTACGCACCTTTCTATTAATACCCGTGTCTATTTTCGTGCGCTTTTACTAGTTTTCGTGGATACCAACCGTAGCAATCACATTTTATATCTACTACGCAGTGATCTGTCCACCGGAACGGACTCGACTTCCTTCTATGAGCGTCGAGGCCGTTCTGATCTTGTTGGCATGGCTTTTTTCTTTTTATGTTTTGAGGTTATTAAGATACCCGCTGATGTCGCTTGCATCTATTCTATAATCTCTATCTATATATCCTGTGGTGACGTATGTAAAAGAGACAGATATTCATCATATAACTTTTGAATACTGAACACTGAACTAAATTTTATTTAAGCCTTTGGGGTAATTGGCTATTGATAATGAGATGATATTGATTATGGATGTGATAAATGTTGTTAAGGACAGCAGTTGTCGAGAGCAAGAAAAATGTAGAAAAGAAACGTGACAGTACATTTTCTAAAATAATTGTTTTAATTGCAAACATTTTGCTTAAAAACTGTTCAAAAAACTTGTATCAAATAACTTTTATTTTCATTATCAATAATACGTACTCTATGCACAAACCAGATGAATATATACTCTGAGTATAAGCTATGTACAACTGTAATACCGAGGAAATACGTGTGAAGAGGTGCACCAGCCTCATAGAATTATGTGTCTGGCAGTTACTGGGAACAGTATGGATAAGACCTACGCTTAAACTAGTATAAGAGATTTAGAAGGGGGTTGGTTCTTCATAAGTTTTGTGTCAGACACGAAATACACGTACGACTAGAGTGGAACCCAACTTTGCACAGGTCACTTTTACAAACAATAACTCTACACGAAAATTGTCGTGCAAAGGATTGAGAATTATCTGTAGAGTTATTGGGCGCAGAGTTAGGTTCCACTTGTCAGTTGACCCTCTTTACCATTATCTCCTACGGCGACTCCAATACCATTCTAAAATATATACATCAATACACTTTTGACATGAACAAAATGTTCTTCGCTTTCATGTCGTTAATATCCATTATTATTTTCCATCGTCTCCCCTGAAGGATTCGTTTACCGTGCCTGTTTTATTTTCCAATGCAATATCTCCATTTTGAGATTCCGTGTCAGGTATTTCGACGTATTTGTAAAATTTGGCCATTAGGGAAAAGATCAGCATGTCGACAAGCATAAGTCCAGCAAAGAGAAAGAATTCGCTGGCCTGTAATAAAAGATGTAGATCAGATCAAGACATTTGAAGTAATAGTTTTAATGTAAAAATAAATCACTAAAATTTGATATACCTGGCTATTAAAATAAGAAACTTCCGCCACAATAACAACAATAAGATTTCCAAAAGCGACGGTCAGTAGCCAGCCAGCCGTTAAAAGGGATTTCATACTGATTGGGGCCTGCGTGAAAGCAAACTCCAATCCGGTTATTGAGAACATGACTTCGCCCAGTGTCAAAAGAACGTACTGTGGAATTAGCCATAACATATGCATGGAATTTGGTTCTGTTACTGTTACTGTATTAACTCTAGCAGTCGAATTCGACAAGGATCCTACGACTGTGTAAATACCGCCCAGTTTCATAGCTACTGATGATTGAACTAAATTACTATCCAGATAAATGTCATAAATCCCATCCTCAATTTTAATCAATTCCGTTTCGCTGAATGTCGAATTTATTGTTAAATGTAACGCCGTTTTTGAATTTGCTATAAACCGTAGACTAGCCGTATTTGACATGTAGCTATCTAACAAAATTAAAGCGCGCACAGCTGGGTCACCAGTTGTTGTTTTATCAACTTTATCTTCGTATTTGTAACTTAATCCGGTTCTCGTCATTACCCACGATGTGGCTGTTGCCTCTGGACCTTCAAGAGTTCCTACAACATGAAGTTGACTTATTAGTTACAATATGTAAAATTCCATAACTTTGGTATACATTTTTTTCTCAAACTATACCTGAATATTGACCAATCTCATCTGAAAGATTTACTAAACTGCAAGCTGCAAAGTTGGCTGTATAATTCACAGATGCTTTACCCGATGCTTCAACATACTTATTTTCCCAATAGCTCAGACCATTTAAAGTGACTGTTTCATTGCCGATAGTCATAGGAATGGTACAATCCAAGGTATTGAATATTCTAAACTGAGCCAGACCCGCAGATGGGGTTATCGCGTACGTTGGCTAGAGGAGAGAAAAAATAAGTTGAAATATGTCATTAATAGAAAAGAACATATAATGAGTAACAAAATGCTGTGTACCTCCAATCTCAATTCAATCAGAGCAGAAATAATGAATGCCAAGCTAGCCAAACATCCACCGGTCACCATCTTCTTCAATGGAGTATTAATGATTTTAATTTTTGCCAAAAGTGGATAGATGCAACTTTCGCAGAGTGGAATGAAGGCAAGAATCAGGAGTGGATTGACGACCTGCATTTGATCAGCTTTTATAGTGTAACTACCAAGTTCACCATTCATCCTTGTAGCCTGGAATGTCCATCTCGATCCTTGTTGATCGAAAAGGGCCCAGAATACTGGTAGAGGAAGGAAAAGCTTAAGAACTTGCATGGCTGCCTTAATGTCCTCAATAAGCTTTTTGTCGTATTTATCATCAGCATGATCAAGCCAGTGCTCTCTCTGGACTTTCTTCGAGCCACACTTCTTGCTGATTGCATGCTACAGATTTTTCCAAGAGAAAAAAACATATTATTTACACTTATACACGAGCTTGAAGTCACTCTATTACTATCACATTAGAAATATTGAGGATAAACCAACGCAAAATGATAAGTAAGGATATTAATTACAAAGTCAGTAATTGGAACTTTTCCTCTGCAAATCTTGTTTGACTCGAGGGTACACTTAGTTCTCCTTGTATGTCCAAAACAAATAATCCTACATTTCCATAAAACATCTGCTAATCCAATTAATCCATGCAAAATATATCAAACTTACCCAGATACATTTGCTCACGTCAAACAAAATGTTTCCTTCAGGATCCTTGATAATGTACAAATTCTTCCCTATTCTAAAGACAACTGACAAAAGAATAGAGCAACATTAATCAATTGTCTCAAAATTAATTTTCTAAATTCATTATTTTCAAAATAAACATACTTATGGAAAATATCATGAGAATTGCTGGAACAAAGAATGCTAATGAGTAGCAAGTACTCTCCCCAAAACAGGAAACGTCGCTTCTTAGAATTGGAGTAACGAAAGTGGATATCAATGATCCTGAATTAATAGCGAAGTAAAACACGGAGAAGAAGACAGACAAGTAGCGTTCTTGCTGCGGCAAGATAAATTGGTCACCGCCAAAAGCAGATACGCACGGCTTTATTCCACCAGTTCCCAATGCAATTAGAAGTAAGCCAACGAAAGACATTTCTCTGCAATTCATACAAAATATTTACTCACGTAGATGAAAATTGTTTAATAATTCTTTAAAATTCTTATGTTTTAAAACTAATATAAATTTATACAAGATACTCACGCTGTTGGCAACCCTAGCGGCGGCGCTGCACTTGCTGATAAAAGCAATTGTCCAACAGCATAAATCATGCTCACGTAAAATATCGTTTTAAATTTCCCAAGTAAAGAATCTGCAAGCATGGCTCCCAACAATGGAAAGAAGTATACAAGCATAGTGAAAATATGATAGATGACAGTAGCTGTATCATCGTCATAGTTGAGTTTGTTGCGTAGATACAACACCAGAATTGCTGTAAAATTGATAAAAGTACATTAATAAGAATCTATAAGTTACATAAAGTTAAGTGTCTATTAAAACGTAAATATAATTCGATGAACTCACTTCGCATTCCATAGTAGGAGAATCGTTCGCAGAATTCATTGGTGACGATGAAGAATACAGCTTTTGGATACTTGAGCTTCTGTAATAAAAATCAATTTCAAACGAGTAAAACAGCTGTGATTGTATCTCCATGCATGAGAAACTTCACCTGTCACTAAAGCTTGACACAATATTTGACTCCATTGCCGTTCAGTGACCTTTACTTTCTACTCGGTTTACTTTGCTATACATACTAAATAAACAAACCTGCTAGATTGTGCAAGTATTGTTAAACATAATGCTGCATGAATTTGTGTCAATGCTTTTAGAATTGAAAATATATAAAGTTATATATGCATGTCTGTAACAATATAACATTGCGCTCGTGTACCGAAGGACACATAATTATGTTACAAGATTCCAAGAATTTATTGAAGGATGTTTAATTCTTAATTGTCGTCTATACACATACAAATACTAATCTACAAAATGTTCCGCCTAATTGTCACGAACCGTTAAAGCGCCTTATTCGCCAATCACATCTGATCTCACTCAAAGTGGAATACCAACTTTTCCTCAGGTTGTAAAGAACAGCATGATAATAATGTTTGCTGTATTTCATAAGCAGTGAAGCGCAATAGTGCAAAAGTCGCTAAAGCAAGTAAGTCTCATTGTATTGTATTGTTTCGTATTGACAATTTAATTGAAATGATCTCATAGTTCAATTATCGTTTACACGTACGTAGATAAGAAAACGCATAAAACAGTGAATTGGTCGCAATTCAAAGATTTTGTTTTAATTTTTGTAACGAATGATGGCCATAAGCAGAATAAGTGCTCGTGAACAATCGTTATTACTGAAAATACTGTATTCACTTAACAGGCAGACAGTAAAGAAGCAGAAGTTCACTCATACCCAATAGAGAATTCTTCATATCAGCAACAATTAACCAGTTTGACAAGTTTCATTTTTATACAGTCCCTTAAGAAAACCAGCAAGTTTCGAAAATCCTACGGTAATAAAAAGGCAAAACGTATTGCAAATAAAATCGCAAAAGTGTCTTTTATCTACTGAATATTTAAACATAAACATAAATCATTTCGCATAACGAGTTAAAAATTACTTTACAATACCAAGTTACTGAATAGTATAGAATGCAACTATTACACAAGTCATCGTTTCACTTTCAATGGAACGACCTTGTTATAATATATGACAAGTTGTTACCTTCTTTACGATTCCACGTTCAATAACCATGATGCAGCGGGAAATGTAACAAATAGCAAAAACACATAAACAAAATTGATAATTGAAAGAGATTATATAGTATTAATAGATTTATCACAATGGCATAGAGATTCAAAATTGCATCCGGAATTATAAATTACCGGATAGCACTAGCTTCTAAACGAGTCCAAAACATCATTTTACAGTGAGAAATAAAAAAAAAGCTTCTTCTGTCAGAGAGTCTCGATCAAGCGAAACTCACTGCGCAGCGGCCTTATGAGTACTGAAAAGAATTGGGACTAACGGGGCAAATACTAGCGATCCACCAGTGAGTAGCTGTTCCACTGCTAACGTGTTAATACCCCACTACCCAAGTGTCAGTGTAATGCCAAGAAGTTTTGACAAGACTGACCATCCAGTAAAGGATCAATCAGCGTAGCGGTATGATGTTGTTAGAAGTAGGGTCACGGACTATTGTTAATAAAGTGATTAATTTACCATTATCGAAAACTGGAACGAGCTATACACCAATAAATGATTAAATATACAGTCGTCATGCGAAATTCTTCGCAAGTTAATAATATACTTAAATTATTTATGTATGTACAGCAGTAACTACTGCTTTGTTGTGAGTGCGGTTTATTCATTTGTAATCTCAATACAATTTTCAGCAGTGTAATATCTTGAGTGTTTTATCGACGTGACTTACTTGTGATTTTCTTTTTTCTTTTAGGGCATTTCTGCCTTTCTGAATAAGCTCCTTGTAGAGAACGTAACTACGTTCGTCGAATCGCTGTCGTCTTACGTTGACACTACCACGTCTTTCAACAATTACTCGCAAGCCTTCATCGAAATGAGTTTCCATAATATTCATATTATCGTTCTTTTCCATTATTTTGATTATACACAAACTTTTATTTTACACTAAATTGGACAACCGCTGCTTATTAAAGCAGTAAACTGTAGAAAGACCACTTATCGAGCACTGTTGTACTGTTGAGCACACTAATTTTTATTTATTTATCCCTTCGCTGTTAAATAATACAGATATTGATTGTAAGTAGTTACGTACCAATCAGTAATTTACGACTAAATAAAAAGAAATCTTGGGACGTGAGAATAAAGCTTACTCGACAAAATTTTTGATAAGAAAGATTACTTTTCCTAAACCTCTGTTAAACGATTATAAAACATAAATTAATTGTTTCTATATAATGTTTATTAGTTTGAATGATTCCCGCTGGTATTTTTAATTAGCATCGTTTGAATAACCCGTATAATCAATTAAGTGATTGTATATGCTAATTATGATAGTACAGTTTACATGTAGAATTCGTTTAATGAACGCAACGTGTATAAGCACCTCACAAAATCGAACCGATCATTTATGAAGAGGCGTTATCATAATTCAAATTTAAATCCTCTTGGAAACCTGTAATTAATCGATCACAGTGCAGGGACTTATCACATCGGCTGCCTAGGGTATACACCCTTACACTAACCAAGACTAAATTAGTTTAATTAGTCTGTGGGTCATTAGTAATCCTCGATGCACTATCTATCAATTATCATTTGGAAATTATACAATTTTCTAAATCATGTAAAAGGTGTAGAGAGTTTTATAACTTATAAATAGCAATTATAAAATTAAGAGCTCTTCAATAATTATTTTTCACCTCGTCGATACTTTCAAAATCTCCGATTGGCCTAAAAACAAGAATGAAACGTTAATGGATCAAAACTAGACTGAACGGCAATAATACGCTCAGTAATTATACAATATCAGTAGAATAATTATTGATAAGGAATGTATGATTAAGGTATTCCGGGAGCATAAGTGCATTTTTTAAGAGTGCCTAAGCGGGCCCGTGGGATCCAGGTTTCTAATATTCTCGAGCATATAAAGCTGTACTTTTGATTGAACTTTTTGATCCACATAATACGCGAAATTTAGAATATGTACGCCCCGGAAACCGCCATAATTCTAATATGAGGTCGAACTTAATTTCGGATCTTTGGACAATATTTTCTTGCGAAAACATCAGTGACTCCACTTTCTTAAGCGGAACACTTAATCTCTAAAATCCGCTGAGTTCATTTCATTTTTTATGTTTCAGATCTCAAGCTGATTGACACGAGAAATCTTTAATCGAAACGCGGACAGAAGTTTCTCTCATTTGCCTCTGTACTAATATTTAATTTTTTAAACTGACAATTAATCATTGAAAAGTCCGTATTCCAGCTTGAGATTTTTTAACACGGTGCTATGCGATGAAATTTAGTACAGCAAAAAAAATTATTAATTTCTGAAGACGAAATTTCTTACGATTGAAATACCTTAATCATGTCAAACAGGTGAGTTCAGAATGAGTGTAATCGAATTATAGATTGTCCCGTTCAGATATAATTATTTCGTAGTGAGAATCCTTGATATCCGAGTATATACATAACACTAAAGCATTTCATATTCCAATATAAATTATATAGCTGCAAACAGTTTGCTGAAAAACTGTTCAAAACCTGCAAAGTATAATGTATTTAGTAATATCCATTGACATTAACATTTAATATTAAATAATGATGATATCTCAGTCGATTGTCAAATTTATTGTTGACTCTAAAACCGTTTTTAAATCTGCTATAAATTGTAGACTAGTCGTATTCGATATGTAGTTATCCAAAAATAATAAACCGCACGCAGCTGGGTTAGCAGTTGTTGTTTTACCAATTTTATCTTCATATTGTTCATTCAATTCGGTTTACGTTACTGTTCAGAATGTGGCAAATATGTAAACCTTCGTAAATTGGTATACGGTCTTTGTTCAAAATATGTATACCTGAATATTGAACAATCGCATTTAAAAGTCCTCCTAAACTGCAGGCTGCGAAATTATCTTTATAACTCACAGCTGCTGTATCCAATGCTTCAACATACTTAGCCTCCCAAGAGCTCATTGTCAGACCGTTCAGAGTAACTTTTTCATTGTCGAAAGTCATTTAATGGTATAATCCAAAATATTGAATATTGTATACTGCGCGCTGCATAAGTGGTCTAGAGGGCAGAAAAACAAGATGAAATACGTCATTAACAGAAAAGAGTATACAACGTGCTAAAAAATGTTGTATACCTTTAATTTCAATTCAACCAGAACAAAAACAATTAATTCCAAGCTGACCAAACATCCGCATTTAGCGATCTTCAATCGAGATTGATGACCTGCATTCGATCAGATGTGACGGTGTAACTATCAAGTTCCCTATTCATCCTCGCAGGCTGGAATGTCCATTTCGATCCTTGTTGATCGAAAAGGGCCCAGGATTCTGGTGGAGGAACGAAAAAGCTTTAGAGCTTGTATAGCTGCTTTAATTTCCTCAATAAGCTTTTTGTCCTATTTATCATCAGCCTGATCAAACCAGTGTTCTTTCTGGACTTTTTACGAGCAGTACTTCTTGCTGATTGCATGCTACATATTTTTCCAATAGAAAAAAAAAAAACAGAAAAAAACATATTATTTACACTTATCATTTTATCAATGAGCTTGAAATCACTCTATCGCTATCACATTAGAAATATCGAAGAGCAACCAACGCGAAATGATAAGTAATGATATTAATTACAAAGTCAGTAATTGGAACTTTTCCTCTGCAAATCTTGTTTGACTCGAGGGTACACTTAGTTCTCCTTGTATATCCAAAACAAATAATCCTACATTTCCATAAAACATCTGCCAATCCAATTGATCTATGCAAAATATATCAAACTCACCCAGATATATATATTTCTTTTATCATCATTGGTGAACTCATTAAACTGCTATTATTGTTTTACCATACTACCATCTCACCGTATGACACACACACACACACATATATATATAAACATTTTACTATTACGCATAATCATACAATCTGCTTATATCCACACGATAGAAATATCCGACACGTTTACGCAATTTCCACTCAACCATTGTAATACAAACAACACAAACCCAATAGCAACACAAACACATGACATATGTCGGAGCGATTATCGCGTGCTTAAGAAACTGAATAGGAGGCCTAACATACCCTCAGCAAGTGCATTCAATTGTAAAACACGTGCATCATATCGTAATAAACACCAAGTATTTTTCAACATACATTGGCATTAACCGAATTATTTCTAAAATACCTAGTTTTTCCTTTCATCATTTACACAAGAATCTTGATCTCGATCATCGCTCTGTACCTCCGAAAAGAGCAACAGAAAGCAGCTGGGTGTGCATAAGCACTTTAAAGTGGTAAGAATCCCAAAATATAAGTAAGTTCAGCCTCCACGTACTTCCTTTCGGGATCAGACGTCTCGGACGTAACATCGTTACCGGTCAGTGACCTTTACTTTCAACTCGATTCGCTTTGCTATAGGCACTTTTAATTTTATAATTGCGATTTTTATTTTATGAATTTATCTAAACTTTTGAAACATGATTCAAACAGTCGTATAAGTCCCAGGTGATGATTGATAGATGGTGCATTAAGGATTACTAGTAACTGCCGAATAATTAAAGCAATTTGGTCTTGCTTAGTGTAAGGGTGTATACCCTAGGCAGCTAATGTAGTAAGTCCCTACACAGTGATCGATTAATTACGGGTTTCGAAGAGGATTTAATTCTGAATTATGATAACGCCTCTTCATGAATGATCTGTTCGATTTTGTAAGCCGCTTACATACGTTACTTTCAGAAGACAGATTCTGCATTTAAACTGTACTATCATAATTAGCATATGCGATCGCTTAATTGATTATACAGGTTATACAGGACGCTTATTCAAACTAATAAATATTATATAGAAACAATTAATTTACATTTTATGATCGTTTAACAGAGATTTAGGGAAAGCAGAATTTCTTATCAAACTAATAAATATTGTAAAGGAATAATATCTTAAAATTTTATATTTCATTCAAAGGTATATCTAGAAGGTATATCTACATATGGCCCATGGTACTCTCGTATACTACGAACATACTTATCGGGAATAGCAAAGTATAGCATTCAAACATAGAAACAAGTTTGGAATTAGGATACTCGAAGATCCTTCGTGGATCTGTGATTGACCTTTCCTTGAAAACAAATGTGGCATAAGTGTCGTTTTTCGATCGTTCAAATGAGTTCTTGTACATCTAGGTTGGATCTCATTGTGGTATCTCAAAATTTCATATATATTAAACTGAGGCTAATCTGAAATAAAAAAAAAATAAAAGAAACCGATTTTCAGCAAATCTGATATCGATCCATCCTGGATCAAGCATACGTTGATTACCATATGTGGGATAGTCTCTTTTTCCATACATGAGATACATATGACAAATGCTATCTCATACCCATCTATCCCACATACAATATTTTTTACTGGAGTAAAGAAAACAATAGAAAAAAAGCAATAATGTGAATATTATGAAAATACATTTCAATGAAGGCTTGCGAGTAATTGTTGAAAGACGTGCTAGTGTCAGCATAAGACGTAAGCGATCCGGCGAATGTAGTTACATTCTCTACGAGGAGCTTATTCAGAAAGGCAGAAATGCCCTAAAAGAAAAAAGAAAATTACGAGTAAGTCACGTCGATAAAATACTCAAGATATCACACTGCTGAAAATTGTATTGAGATTACAAATGAATAAACTGCACTCACAACAAAGCAGTAGATCCTGCTGTACATATATAAATAATTTAAGTTTATTATTGATTTGCGAAAAATTTTGCATGATGTTCGTATATTTAATAATACACTGGCGTATAGTTCGTTTCAGTTTTCAATAACGGTAATAATTAATCACTTTATGAGTAATAGTCCATGACCCTACTTTTAATAACATCATGCCGCCAGACTAAACACGAAATTGTGAAGCAAGTAACGGTTCCTCATGTATTATAACTTATAACAATGCCGTTTCGCTGAAATCTAAGCGATGGCTTATTGTATAATATAGTTGCATTCTGTACTATTCAGTAACATGGTATTGCAATGTAATTTATAACTCTTTTCTCTCTCTTCTCTTTATAACTCTTATTTATGTTTAAATGTTCCTTCGATAAAAGGCAGTTTTACAATTTTATTTGCAATACGTTATGCCTGTTTATTACCGTAGGATTTTCGAAACTTGCTGGTTTTCTTAAGCAAGTGTATGAAAAAAAAAACTTGTCAAACTGGTTAATTATTGATGACATGAAGAATTCTCTATTGGGTATGAGTAATCTTCTGCTTCTTTACTGTCTGCCTGTTAAGTGAATACAGTGAATACGTGAATACAGTATTTTCAGTAATAACGATTGATCACTAGCATTTGTTCTGCTTATGGTCATCATTCGTTACGAAAATTATAACAAAATCGTTGAATTGCGACCAATTCACTGTTTTGTGCGTTTTCTTATCTACGTACGTGTAAATGATAATTGAACTATGAGATCATTTCAATTAAATTGTCAATACGAAATAATACAATACAGTGAGGCTTACTTGCTTTAGCGAATTTTGCACTGTTGCGCTTCACTGCTTATGAAATACAGCAAACATTATTATCATGCTGTTCTTTACAATCTGAGGAAAAGTTGGTATTCGACTCTGAGTGAGATCAGATATGATTGGAGAATAAGGCGCTTTAACGGTTCGTGGGAATTAGGCGGGACATTTTGTAGATTAGTATTTGTATGTGTATAGACGACAATTAAGAATTAAACATCCTTCAATAAATTCTTGGAATCTTGTAACATAATTATGTGTCCTTCGGCAGATGAGCGGCAATGTATTATTGTTATAGACATGCATGTGTAACTTTATACATTTACAATTCTGGAAGTATTGATATAAACTTCTGGAGAATTAAGGTTAACTAAACTTGCACAAGCGAACGGATTTGTTTATTTAATATATATTTACTTTATTAATTAATTCTTACCTCCTCGGTACTCTCAAGATCCTCCGATTGACCTGAAACCAAGAGTGAAACGTCAAAATGGATCGAAACAAGAGAGAACGATGAAAATTGGCTTATTACAATATTAGCAGAAGAATTATTAATAAAAAATGTATAATTAAGATTTTCACGGAACATAGGTACGTTTTTTGAGGGTGCGTAAACGGGGTCCCTGATACGTTTGAGCATATACAGCTGTACTGCTGTGAAACAATTTTAGATGATTTTTATTGAACTTTGCGATGTATGTACTATGTGGAGTTAGAATTTATATTTAAAATTTTTTGATTTTGGGTTCTTCAAAAACGGGGACAGTGACGGTACAGCTGACGATGTACAGCGTTGCCAGCTATCCCGCGGCTGAAGCCGCCACGATTCTAATATATGAGGCCTAACTTATTTTCGCATCTTTTCATAATATTTTTGCGATTCGGTGCGGCACATAATTTCTGAAATACGGCGAGTTGATTGCATATTATACAGGGTGGACCAATAACTTTGTCCACCTGAAATATTTCTGTCATTTGTAATAATTTCAAAAAATGTTTCATACAAAACTTGTACGGTATCTATGGGGACATAATGTGATGTTATTTTTT